>JAPKLX010000154.1:182601-198688 GCA_026898415.1 Leonotis leonurus | reverse complement strand
GAGTGATCTTTCACCCAGGTTGGATTAAAGTGGTTAACAGGTGAACATGTCAATTGCATAATTTGGTTAGGTTATTACGTCTCTAGGGTCAGTCTTCTCTACACATTTGTTCAGTTTTATTTAAATATTTTCTTGTCATTGACTTTGAATTTAAATTAAATTTGAATTTGAAGTCCCAAAAACACACCCTTTTAATTGTTGCCTGGATAATGATGATGTTTCTGTGGTAATTAGCCTCTGTATTTTCACGGTACAATCCCTGTGGATACGATACTCGACTTACCTATTTACTACCATATTTCTGTGTTAGGAAATAGTAAGATCAGTAGGCCCAGCGGCCGCTGGGTTCCCAGCGGTCATTGGCCTGCGCTCTCTGATTTTCTAACTTCTGCACTTTAGTGAGTGCTGGGGTCCCAGCGCCCATTGGACCCCAGGCTCGTTTATTCCTTCTCATTACCCGCTTCGTGCACTCCTCGACTCACACCACCTTTGGCTTTGCAATTTTGGCACATTCGGCATCATTTAAGCTCCGATTAACTCCTCTTCTCATCATCCTGCATCCAATACAAGAACAACAAAATCGGTGTAAACACGAATTAAAAAGGCACAAAATAAAATCAAACTAATAACACGACACAACTAAACAAGTACTTAATCTACACCAAGAACAAGCTAAACATGACATTTCTCATAGTTGAGCACTAAACCTTTCTCGACATATTTTTGTAGTACCATCTCCAGGTGCTCAAGATATTGGCCAAAGTTGCTTCCATAAACTGTGAAGTCGTCCATAAACACCTTAATACAATGCTCAAGGAGGTATGAGATTATACTCATTATGCATCTTTGGAACATCTCTGGGACGTTGGACAACCCAAAAGGCATTCTTCGGTAAGTGAGAGTTCCAAAGGGACAAGTGAACGTTGTCTTCTCTTGGTCCTCGATGGGTAGTTCATATAACCTGAATATCCATCAAAGAAATAAAAGAACTTGTTTTCTGCCAGCCGCTCGAGCATCTGGTTGATGAACGGTAGTGGGAAGTGGTCCTTCCTTATCACCTTGTTTAGTTTCATGTAGCGTATGCAGACTCCCCAGCTTGTTTGCAATCTTGTCGCGATCAACTCTTTTTTCTCATTCTCGATCACTTGTAAGACTTCTTGGACACAACGTGGATCGAGATGACCCATCGACTGTCTGAATTAGGGTAGATCATCCTCATCTAAAGGAGTTTGAGAATCTCATTCTTGACTACTTTCATCATGACCGAGCTAAGCTTCCTTTGTGGATCTCTAACCGGAACTACATCTTGCTCAAGTAGAATATGATGCTGGCATACCATAGGGCTTATCCCCTTGATTTCGGCTAAAGTCCATCTTATAGCCTCTTTGTACTTCTATAGTAGATCTTGGATCTTTCCGTCCTCTTCATGGTGTAGCTCGAAGCTAATGATAACTGGCAGTGTCTCATTCTTGCCCAAGTATGTATAATTGAGGTGCTTGAGTAAGGTTTTTAGCTCCAACTTGGGTGGCTTGATCACGGATGATATCAATTAGCTACCATAACTGAGAGTGGCTTTGGAACTCTATTCTCAACAACTTGGATAGATATCTCAGTGGTCTCCTCCTTTTTCTTGCCCTCTTCGTCATCTAGTTCATCTTTCATCTTGTTCAGGATCTGGGGCAAGGCTTCCTTGATATCTTTCTCAATAGATCCCACAAAATCAACTATCTCCACGTCTGGTGGGTGTTGCTCTTCTTTGTAGATGTCAAAAGTCACCGTCTTTCTCGTGTATTGGCATGTCACCTTCCCGGTGTCGCAATAGATCAAGGTTCTGGCCGTCTTGAGGAATGCTTGTCCCAATAGCATGAGTGGTTTCTTGGCAGCTGAGCTATGCATATTGAGCACATAGAAATCCACAAGAAAAATTAATTCTTGTACCTTGACCAAGACCTCTTCCACCATGCCTTCGGGGTAGACGCTTGACTTGTCTGTAAGCTGGATCACTGCCCTGGATGGTTTCAGTGGGCCAATCTTTAGTTCCCCGTACATAGAGAGGGGCATTACGTTGATTGAAGCTCATAAGTCCAACATGGCTTGATCAATTCTGGTGTTTCCGATCATACATGGGATAAAGAACATATCTGGATCCTTGCATTTGATTAGTAGATCCTTTTTCATTACTGCCGAGACATTTTCTCCCACAAGGAATCTTGCATCGTCGGTGTATTGAATATTTTCGGTACACAATTCCTTCAGGAACCTTGCACATCTTGGCATAGTTGTAAGTGTAGTCACTAGTGGAATGTTGACTTCCAACTTCTGGAATACCTTAAGCAGTTTGTTCATCTCTTCTGTTTCTTTCGTCTTGGCCAACCTCTTGGGGAAGGGTGGCATGTTGTAGACGTTGTCCTCAGCCTTTTTGGGTGACTTGGCTCTAACTTTGGGCTCCAGTTTCTATTCAGTATTCAGTTCTTGTTTCTTGACCTGCTCCTCCTCTTCAGCTTCTATCTCTTATGGATCCACCGTATCTTTTGAATGGGTCTAGGCCTTCTCTGGTGCTGGCTTGACGCGTCTAGGGTTGGTGGTGACACTTTACTTTTTCGGCAAATCCGCCTGTGTATTAAAGATACTCCCAATCCTCCATATTTGCAATAAATTGAAAGGGAGATCTCTTTCCTTATTCGAGCATGGAAAGTCTTTGCCGCCACTCTTATGCATCTTGTATCTCGTCTGCTGCGCCTCCATCTGCTGCCTCCTTCTCCTTCGTCTTGGTCATGGTGGTTCTCAAGTCTCACTACAAAAAAACATTAAAATCATGACAGAAAGGACGACATATGACATATTCGTCGCCAGATAGCGGGATTCTTACCCACTTCGCAAAATACACATTGCACACTTCTCTCCAGCCGTCCACTCCTCCCCACCGGCGATTCCACTCCCCCACCGGCGTCCAGGTATGATTTCTACCCTATTTCCTTCTCCCTTTGTTTCTCTATTTAATTTCTTATTTTTTTTTCATTTACTCTGCCCCACCACTATCGTCGCCTCCCACCGTCTCCCACCGCCTCACTCCGCCTGCTGCAACTGCCGCCTGCTTCGCTCCACCTGGCCCCCTCTGCCCCTCCGCCGCCGCTCCGGCCATCTCCACTACCTCCCTCTGACCCCTACCTCGTCCCTCTGGTGTGTGGTAAATTTTTATTAATTAATTGAATTATTTTTTAATTAATTTTATTGTTTAATTTGCTTAATTAGTTTAGTTTAAATTAATTAGTATTAATTAATATATATATAGATTAATTAGTCTTACTTAGTATTAATATATAGATTAATTGATAAATATTATATGTTTATATGGATTAATTGTATGATATATATAACGATTAAATGATATTATGACATTTGGGATAGACGAAATTAATTTCTTAAGCATCTTCTCCCTTTGGGATAAATTTTAATTACGTCTTAAGGATCTTCTCCCAATTTAGATATAATATCATAAATATGTGTTATGTGGTTGGCTCTCTTTTGATCGATCGAACTCTTGTGTATTGTGATAGTTTGGATGTTGTCTATTGTGTAATTATTACATAAATTAAGGATAGTTTAAGGATCTTATCTCTTTTGTTATTTTGGGATAGTTTGAATGTTGACTATAGTGTAATTATTACATAAATTACACTAACATGAAATTAATTTCCTGTAACATATATAATGATACCAAATATAAAAATAACAAAAATAATCTATTAAACCTCAATGGTTCCCAAATAATTGATGACCAACAACAAAATATAATTTCCCTGTCTATTCAATATCAAAAGCCTAAATAAGTTCAGTTCTTTACTCCTTCAACAATTTCTCTGTCTATTCAATAAGTTCCATGTCTTTTCAATATCAAAAGTAGAAATAATTTCGCTGTTTATTCAATAAGTTCACTTATTTAGTCCTTCAACATAAAAGAAGCGTCATTTCCTTCCTTTTCACTCAATTTATTTCCTTAATCTTACTATTAGTTGTGCACCACCCTCATCTTCCTTTAAATGTGTAATTTTATAGAACACTAATAGTCTCGCCCTCTCCGTAACTAATTAATATTTCTTTCATTATGTGAATACTTATTAATAACCAGGGTTATAAAAATGATTCGAGATGACATGTATTTGTGGTTACTTCCGAATGAGGGATTTAATACACATTTTCTTTCTGGACTTGAAGAGTTTTTAAGATTTGCAAGTAGTCAGCACATGTACATGGATGGAGAAAAAATTAAGTGTCCGTGTGTGAAGTGTTGGAATATGTGGTTTAGAACTACAGATGTTGTACAGCTACATCTTGCTAGAAAAAGTTTCACACGGGGTTATGAGATCTGGAGTTTTCATGGGAAAACTAAAATACCTTAAAACGTTCAAGAAACACGTGTAGATGTAGATGTAGAACCTGAAGAAGATTCCAGGACATACCACGAGATGGTTCATGATCTCGGGACTCCCAATTTTAACAACCCAGATGTCGAAGAAGATCCAAATGCTACAACAAAATTGTTGTACGAGTTGTTGGATGTCACTGATAAAGAGTTGTACCCTGGGTGTAAGAACCACACTCAGTGTGTTTTGTGGCTCGTCTGATGACTTTGAAGGCCCGTAGTAGAATGACACAAAAATATTTTGATGAAATGTGTGTTTTGTTAAATGAAGCATTTCCAAATCATAGCAAACTACCTATGAACTACTACAACATAAACAAATTGCTACGTTGTCACGCCCGCTTCCTACTAATTCTAGTAAAGCCGGGAACATGACCAACGAAATGAATAATTGACAAGAGAAGAAGGTAATCATTCATTTCATAACATAGAAATAAGGACCAAACCCGTAAAATCGGGAAGTCAGAGTCATAAGCTCGTTACATTTCATAACAGAATACAGAGTTTAGTCTCGGGTCTACTACATAAAGTCTAGCAGCGGAACTTTCAGGATCGCATAACGAAATCCTACGTGTATGAAGACACGCAGAACCCCCAAGAGTCAGCTACTATGGAGTCCGACAAAAGCACGACAAGCACCCACGCCTTCTTCATTCTTATCCTGCACGTTTAGAAATACATGCAGGGCTGAGTACAAATTGTACTCAGTAGACACGTGCCGAAATCGCACACATACATATATAACTGTCAAGCCATTCAAGTGAAACATAGGGATTTTGTCTCTAAAGCACCTATGTTCACAAAATCATTTCTTGAGAAAGTTCTAATTGACTGCAGTCCTAGTTCTTTGTATTCAACCATATCTGAAGTTCTATGTGCCGGGGAAGTGGCCACTTCCCACAGACACTTGACCGGTCAACATCTAGATGACTCACGGTCCTTTGTGTACACTAGTTCGAGTGGAGACGCTAACCCACTGGAACCCGAATTCGATTTTAATATAACAGATAGGTATCATACATAAATCAAAAACATTTCTGGCAAGACAGTGCTTTTGAAAATATCTCATTTCATTTGAAAGCATACACACATATATTTTCATAGGGTAAGAAAAGCCTACTTGAATGGTCTTGATTGGTGTTTGCCTTGTTCTCGTGATGCGGATCCGACCTCTCGTCGAAACCTTTCATATAAATCTCTGGTGAGATATATTACTCGAGCATATCATATAAATTCTAAAGGTAAGGAGTTACTATCCTCGGCTATCATGAGGATTTAGTCTCGATCCTTAAAGATCGGCTAGAACATAAGTCTAGGAGCTGTATTTCTAGATAAATCATTCGGTGATTTCTAAGTCATCGTGTAATTTGAGGATAAATATTTATTGGGTAATGTACTAGGGACATTTCTAAATTAATATCTCGATTCATAACTCAGAATATCTATAAGTCTTTCATAGATTGGAATACCTAGCTAATATATACATCTTAGGATGATTCGTAATTAAATCAATTAATAAGATTATATAAATATCCTACTTCTTGGGCTTGGTCTAAATACATAGGTAATTTCCATCTAATAGGATTATTCATAATCCACCTACGTAATTCATTTAATCTACGACATAAATTGGTTTAACCCGTTGGATAAATTAAGTGGCCCAATCAATCAATTAAATCTTTAGCCCAAATGATTTATTATGAAGCCTAGTCCATTTAGTTATTGACCCGTTAACCCGGCCCATGACCCTCGCGCTGTCTCTATCTCTCGCTGCCTCTCGCTGTCTCTCCTCTCGCTGTCTCTTCTCTCGCTGTCTCCTCTTTCTCTCGCTGTCTCTCCTCTCGCTGTCCCTCCTCTCGCTGTCTCTCGGCAGCGAGCTGTCTCTCCACTCGCTGTCTCTCCTTCGCTGTCTCTCACAGCGAGCTGTCTCCCTTCGCTAAGACAGCAGCGAGCTGCTCCCGCTTCCACTATCTGTTCCATACCAACAGAAAGTGTTTACGCCGCTTGTCACTATCTGTTTTCACTAACAGATAGTATGCACCACATCACTATCTGTTCTTACCAACAGGTAGTAAACATCACTATCTGTTCTACCTTCTGTTCTCACGATCTGTTCTCACCAACAGATAGTAAACGTCACTATCTGTTCTACCTTCTGTTCTCACGATCTGTTCTCACCAACAGATAGTAAACATCACTATCTGTTCTACCTTCTGTTCTCACGATCTGTTTAACAGCAGTGGGCTGCCCTGCTAAATCTCAGCAGCTTGATTACTCTCCAAGTTTATACTACTACCTGCTTCCTCCACAGATGGTGAGATTTTACAACTCACTATCTGTGTAACAGCAGATAGTTGATCTGCTTATCAGAAATCGATCTGCGATTGATATGCTGATCACTCTGCTTAACAGCAGATGGTCGATCTGCTCTACCTCCTTGCAGCAGCGGGCTGTCTCCTCTCGCACAGCTCGCTGTTTCTCTTTCTCTGTTCTTCACTATCTGTCCTCTTTCGCTATCGCTGCTGCTCGCTCTCTCTCTCTTTCTCCATTTTTTTTTTCATTGTTTTGTTTCATCTTCTCTTTTACTTAGTTAGAGAACATTTTAGGATTATAAAAATTCCCTCCCTTCTCAAAATTTTATGAGTTAATGGAGTCTTATTAATGGTCATGGTTTCAGATTGGTTTTGGTTGGTTCGAGGTCGTCTAATGTTGTTTAGAACCTGTTCGGAGGAAATCCTTCTTTCATATACTTCTTATTATTCTAATTCGTTAGGTGTAAATCTTATATTCTTCTTCTTTTATTATGCAGCTCATAGGTTAGGGTAGGTTGTTCATCCATATTCATCTGATTTCATCCACATTATTTAAGCAATACATAGAAGCATGATTTTCTTACGTTAAGAGCATGTCTCTCTAAGTTCAACTGCAGTTCCTACATTCATGGTCCAAGCTTCTACGTTTGAAATCAGTTCTTAAGTTCAAAGTTCAAGCTAGGTTCATTCTAAAGCTGTTTTGCATGTGTAATCCATTCCTAAATCTAGTCTTAAGAAGCATGAACATAAAATGCTAAAGCTTCAAACTCTTACCTCAAGCTGTCTCTAACTTCTCTTTCGCGCAACACCACTGTTGTTACTGCACTCCTCCGGGTTCTTTTCTTCGAGTTTTAATTCTGGCAGCGTTTCGGTGCAAATGATATTTGGGTGTGGGTTTAAGCTTAGTTCTTCCCCTTTATATAGAAGACTGAAACCTTCATTCTCGATTAAGCTGATGCGGTTGCTTAATCTGTTGGACTTGCAGGCATGGCGATTGGGCGAAGCTGGGGCGTCGCTGGTGGCTAGGTTTAGTAGGGGTGGCAGGCTATTTATTATGTCCCTTAATACACATAAATGCTGATTATGGGAACTCTAAACAGCTTTGCACGCTGTTCCCCTTTCT
Organism: Leonotis leonurus; assembly: GCA_026898415.1. Lineage (NCBI taxonomy): Eukaryota > Viridiplantae > Streptophyta > Magnoliopsida > Lamiales > Lamiaceae > Leonotis > Leonotis leonurus. The sequence goes on along the minus strand of JAPKLX010000154.1, from coordinate 190,830 downwards.
TAATTTCTGATTTCACGCGAGCACCTTACTTACATGTATATATTATGTATACATATATATATATTCTCTTACCTTGGCTAGGCGCGGGTTCGAAACCCAGCAGCCTCATTTATAGGGTATATTCCTCCTATATATATATGTAACTATATATTACACCTACTTACTAATTTTACTTCTTATTTTTAGCAATTGAGCATTTGTACAAATTATAATATTACACCATGAGTCTTAATGTATGAGGATATCGCATAACGATTAGTACGTATCGTAACAATGAAGATTAATAATAGTAACTAATAACATATCTTAGGTTAAATAATAACGGAGTTGTTACTCGTCATCAAATTTAAATACATACTTGAGGCCAAGGGTTTCGAAATAATGACAATTTCGAGGAATTCACCACTTATGTCGGAATTCAAAATGCGGGGTATTACATACGTGCAATGGGTTTACCTATAGAAAAGATATATTCATGTAGGAATAACTGTATGATCTATTGGGAAGCTGATTCCAATCTTGTGAATTGCAAGTTTTTGCAATGAAAATCGATACAAAGATAGGATCTGAGGTGATAGGAGTCGGGGACGTAAACCAGTTGCTTATAAGAAGATGTACTACTTCCCTTTGACACCTCGTTTATAGAGGTTGTATGCATCTATAGCTATAGTCGGAGACATGATCTGGCATTCAAATTCAGTTGATGATGGTGTTATGCGTCATCCTACAGATTCACCGACATGGAAGCACTTTAATGTGACTTACCCAGGTTTTGCAGCAGAACCACATAATATTATATTAGGCCTGTCAACAGATGGTTTTCAACCATATGGTCAATCGGGACAATAGTACTCATCTTAGCCTGTTATCCTTACGCCTTAACTTACCTCTGTGGTTGTGTATGAAAGAACAACACATGTTTCTCACAGTGCTTGTTCTTGGTCCAAAAAATCTGAAAGATAAGATAGATGTGCACCTACAACCACTTATATTTGAACTCAATCAAGTGTGGTCAGTTGGTGCTCATACTTATGACAACTCGTGGAAATAAAACTTCCAGATGCATGAAACATTCATTTGGACCATAAGTGATTTTTCAGCATACTCTATGTTGTCTGGTTGGAGTACAGTTGGAAGATTAACTTCTTTTGATGCATGGAACAAATTGAAGCATTTAATTTAACACATAGTCGGAAGTAGTCGTAGTTTGATACTCATCGCAAGTTCTTACATTACGTCACCAGTTCATGAGGAACAAGAGGGTTTTAAAAAGAATAAAGTTGTTGTATATGATCCTCCATAAAGGAAATCATGAGAAGACCTATTATATCAAATTGAAGATATGTGTCTCATCAAGGTAACTGAAGATTATGATGATAATAACAAGTGTATTTTAAACAATTTACCACTGAATGGAGAAAAAAGAGCATCTTTTGGGACCTTCCATATTGGAGTTTTTTGTTGATTCATCACAATTTAGATGTTATGCACATTGAAAAGAATATTTTTGATAATATTTTCAATATTGTGATGAATGTCGGAGGGAAGACAAAGGTCACAACAAAGTCTAGGCATAAACTAAACTACTATTGTCATAGACTAAAACTGATGCGTGATGAGTGTACCAATAAATATCATAAGGCATGCTACACAGTTGACAAAAAAGAGACAAAATTTTTGTGTGAATGGGTGAAAGACCTTAAGTTTCCTGACAGTTATATCTCAAATATGGGTAGATGTGTAGACATGAGTAAATTGAAGATGCTTGGGATGAAGAGTCATGATTGTCACATTTTCATGCAGCGAATACTACCCATAGCATTTCGAGAACTACTCCCACAAGTTGTTTGGATGTCGATAACAAAGTTGTGTTTACTCTTTCATGCTTTCACATCACGAAACAAAATGAGTGAGGATATGGAGACACTTAACAATAAAATCCTAGTGATTTTGTCTAAGCTTGAGTGTATATTTTCACCAAACTTCTTCGACTCAATAGAACATTTTCCTATCCATCTAGCTGACGAGGCAAGAGATGGAGGATCAGTTCAATATCGATTGATGTACCAATTGGAATGGTACTTCAAAACATCATAATTTTATTACTATTTCAACTAATACATTATTTTTAATGCTTTCCAAATGAAATCATTTCAATACAGATATTTGAGAAGATTAAAAAATAATGTCAAGAACAAAGCAAGTGTTGAGGGATCCATATGTAATGCATGCTTAGTCGAGGTAGCCTCTGCATTTTGCTCCTATTATTTTGAGGATCATGTCAGTACGATACATAGGGACTTGCCTCGCAACTACGTTGGAGGATGTTCTAATAGTGGAGAAGAAGATCAACCAGACTTGCTTTCCATATTCAAATTGGCTGGACGTGGTTTTGGAAAGACAACCAAAAGATCATTGAATGATAGGGAGTATGAATCACAACTTAGGGTCTTAAATCCATGGATTTCTGACATAGACATTGACAAGAAAATATCGACAGAATTTCCTGAATGGTTTGTACCTATGTTAGTCAATTTGTCATTAATCTAACTTGATAAATATAAACTTGTGTGTGATATAGGTACAAACTTATGTAACTGATCTTGTTATCTGGTATATTGCACGTGGACCTTCACCAAGAATTACAACATATTTTGGTTATTTTGTGAATGGTTATAAATTTCACACGATATCTCACATAACTCACAAAGAAACTATGAGTAGTGGTGTGTGCACATCAAAGATGGTAATTATGGAGACTTAAGTAGGGATAGCAATCGGGTGTGGCAGGTACGGATACTAACTATCCATACCCATACCCGCGAAAAATATCATACCTGCCACCGGACCCGCCACCCGCCACGGGCATAAAAAACTCTCGAACCCGCTACCTGACAGGTACCCATGAACCTGCCACCCGGCGGGCACCCGCCACCCTACGGGTACCCGTACCCACCACCCATGGGTACCCATCACCCCCGTAATTCAAATCCTAAGTAAAATTAATCTAAATAAAAAAAATAAATTATAACAAATATTAAATACTAACATTTTTCAAATCCACATATATCATCAAGAATTCCAATCACAAATTACAAAGTTCAAATCCACAATTAGCATCCACATTGTTCAAATCCATCTATTTCATCAAAAATCAAATCACAGAATTTAAATCAAATCTACAATTAACTTGAAGATAAATTATTCCAACTCAATGGTTGTAGTAGAACAATCTTTCTTAAAAGTCTTCTACTTTAACAATCTTCCTTAACACTTTTAAATATATAAATAAAATCAAATCAACACATAAATAATTGTATATAGAAAGACCGAATAAATATTTAGTTTCTTAGCAGCAAGACAATGTTGATGCAGTGAGTTATTTTAACATAGTGCTAAATAATATCATAATCTTATCAAACAATAGTTCTTCCATTCTCCCCTAGTACTGTTTAATTCCATAAATCAAATTTATTGGGCACACATTATATTTAATAAAATTTAACTAAAGATGATTCAATTTAAAAAAAATATTTTTAGTAAATAATTTGAATAGGGGTCGAACTTCCTTCCCTTGAACTTCAATCATGTCGTTATCATATTTGCTAATCTGATAAAGCCTTTTTCAACTTAATAGAGAAGAAAACTAACCTTAGCGAGAGCCGACGAGAGCTTTGGGGGCCTAGGGCAACGTCGGCGAGAGCTATAGAGGCTTGGGGACCTGGAGGCGAGGTTGGAGGGCCACTAGGCAGGGGAACAAGCAACGGGGGCTGAGGGGAACAAGCATGACGGCGGATTGAGCTTTTTTGGAGAGTACGACTAGAGTTTTCTTAGTTTAAGTTCAAAAATTAATTAAATGAAGAATTGTATACTATAGACTTCTAGTACTAGTAAATTTCAAATATAATAATTAAATTTTAAGTATAAAAATAAAATTTTAATTTAAGATATATTAAATATAATATAAAAATATGATTAATATTAAATGGATAGATGGGTATTTCGCGGACATTTCACGGGTATTTTGCGGGTATATGGGTTTCGCAGATATGGATAATAACTATCCATACTCATACCCACGAACTAAATGGATATTGAATTATACCCACGAACCTACCCGTGTATATCAAATACCTATCAAACCCGCTTCTATTAGGGTCGGGTACCGTACCCGTGGGTAAATGGCCATCAATAGACTCAAGTGAGACATATTTTTATGAAAAATTAGTCGAAGTGTCACATATCCATAATTATACAATAAAAAGGTCGTTTTATTCAAGTGTGGGTGGTTTGACACTTCGTCGGCATGTACAAAGATTGATCCTCAATTCAAATTAGAGTCTGTAAATAATACACGTAGACTTAGAAAATATGAACCTTTTGTATTAGCCATCCAAGCTACACAAGTGTATTACTGTTCATATCTGAGTATGAATCAACAATGTAGAGACTGGTGGGAAGCTTGTTCTATCAAGACAATGTCTAATGTCGATGAGTCTCAAATTGATGTGTCTAGTTCTATATTACAGTCATTGTATCAGGAGGATGATGATGTGAATGTAGCAAACACTGTTGATGTAGATGATACTATATCAATTCATTGAGACGGTGACCAGGTAGAAATTGAAGATGATGAAGAACATCAAGACTATGATAATGTTATCAAAATAGAAGAAAATGATGATGAATATGAAGAAGATGAAGCAGAAAATGACGAAGAAGAAGAAGAAGATGACGAGGATGAATATGTAGATGAAGATGAAAAAGAAGAAAATGACAAAGATTAACATATTGTGTAGAAAGCTTGCCATATTTTCATTTCAACATATTTATAATGTCATTGTGTAGTCAATATAAAACTTCAACTTAATTATACATTTTTCTTATAAATACAACTTAATTATACGTTTTTCCAATAGATGTCTTCGATTCAGAGAGCTTCATCACGAGATGATGTTAGTACTCCTCGAGGAGGTACACGACATTCACCATTATCCACCGGGGTAAGACGGGGTTCCCCGGACTCATCATCTGGATATGAGAACGGGACTGGTCTGAGCTACCATGTTGGTGGCTTACGTTTAAGTGGTCCTTCCTCTGACTCCGATACTGATCATCACCTGGAGCCAAGACCCACTGGCGATTTCATTCTCTCTTTGAGTGCACTGGGTACGTAAATACAATCTTATATTTAAATTAAACACATATTTAATAAGAGAATCAAAAGACAAATATATATGTTTCATAAATGAATTATGTAGGGGAATTTAGCCGCATAGCGACCCTGCTAATTATATCTAGGAACTCTTCAAGATTGTTTCGAATCTGACTGGATACAGTTAGAAGCAGATGCCTCCTGACGTGAGGCATATATATTGGGAGGAATTTAAGGTTCGAAAATTTTCTAACACTTTAAAATTCATTCTAAATTATAATGATAAACTTCAAGTTAAATACAATTTCTAACATACATTTTGAATGCTAGAAAAAATTTACTTGGGAACCGGCGATCGATGCCAAGGTTCGAGAGCTTTGGTATGAGAAGTGCAGAGATCGATATAAGGACTTTATCTGCGGGATTAAGAGGAGGAGGAATGATCCCCACCGAGAGGTGGATAGCCGGGATACTGGTCTGATTATGTTTGGGCGGGTTGGCTCGCCTACTGGTCTGGGGAGGATATGATCTAGAAATCCGAGACAACGAGGCATAATAGGATGTCCGAGCCTCAGGGACCGGGGACTGGTCCTATCAACCATAGGGGAGGGTCGAAGTCCATTATGCAACGAGCTGTGGAGAAGGTAATTTAACTTCATAATTTCAATAATCTTTTATAGTTTTAAATTTTATACACTAGTTTCAATAACACAACACGATTGGTATATAATGCATAAGTTGCTGAGCAGGGAGTACGTTTGATGGACTGCATGTTCGACTCTTTTCTCGATGAGAATCGGTACGGCGACGGGACGTATACCGATGTGACATCTCATGCGATGCGGTAAGTCTTAATTTCAATGGAATATAGTTTCTATTTTCAATATTTATAATATATTATTAACAAATGTTCATTTATCATGTAAATGTAGACTGAAGTGTTTGTCCGCTGAGCGGGAACGTGCCGAGCTGCCTGAGGGAGACCACGATGCAGTGGACGAGAACGAGATCTACCTGGATGTTCTTGGCGTCCCAGACAAGATGAAGTGGTTGTTCAGTACTGGATCAGCACGGAAGGCGTTGAGGGCCTCTAGATTCGGTGGATCATCATCCTCCTCACGAGCCAGCAGGAATGAGATTGAGGAGCAGCGCCGCCGAGTGGAGGATCACGTCTGCAAGCACAGTACGAGCAGCTCGCTCGATGGATGTCGACCCAGCCAGGAGGAGCTGGTGGTACATTTCCATCGTTTCTCCCTCCCCAGTTTGATCCTCCTCCCCCTTTTCCCGATCCTGATTCCCAGTGATAGCACTTCGATCCCCCTATTTGTATTGGATGGATGATATTGATGTACTATTTGCTATATTTGATGGATAATACTGATGATACTCTTTGTATTTGTGCTGATTGAATATTGGTTTATATAACATACGAATTCGAATTTCGATTTCATTTTTTGTTGATTTTAAATTATCGTTGAATATTCAATTAGAATTGAATTGTTTGTTGTGGCAGGTTATAGGTTACGGATAATATAAATACAAAAATAATTAAAAAAATTCAAATCTAACGACGGACTGTGAATCCATCGTCAAGTCAACGATCAAAGGCTGACGACATATTCACAATCTGTCGTTAGCTAATGACGGATTTTTCCGTCGTCGTAGCTCCGGCGACATCGACGGCCACCAAGGGAACCTGACGACGGATTAACAGTCCGTCGTCAGTCACGACGGAAAAATTTCGGCGTTAGTCTGTCGTCCAAAGGGCTAACGACGAATGAAATACAGACAGACACGGTCCATCGTTAGTCCGTCGTTAGACCTCCGGGACGACGGAAATTCAGAGGCTAACGACGGAAAAATCCGTCGCATGTGTCCCTTTTTTGTAGTGTCTGGCTCCAGCGGTTGAAGTATGATCCTATACGGTACTCTGTCTCGAGCTCTAACTTGTTCAAAGTGTTTCTCACATAACCATGCCTCTTTCATAGGATGATCTCTAACCTTGATCTGCATCATATAACCAATTTTTTGTCCTCCCAAATACAACACGACAGAACACAAAGGAAAATACTCGATCTAGACCTAAAACAAGACACAAAATTTAAAATTTTTGAATTAAATACAATTTTTTAAGCTTCATTATCATGTTAGGACACAAACTTATCATTTGTCTACATACGCAGAAATTATTCATTTAAATCGACACGAGAGTCCAACTATATTTCATTGCGAGAATACATGTTGTTTATTTTCTATTTGAAAGAGGGTGACCTTGCATCTCTCGTATACACGCCGAGCTCCTTTTCTCCTCGACCCACGGAGACAAAATGTAGAACTGATGCTAACAGTTCATCATGAAAGAAAACTAAGTCAAGATCACTAACTAATCTAAATCAATACTAATCTAAACTAATATTATCTAATATAATAAAAAAATTCAATCATTATTGCAATTATGACTTTAAGGACCGAAGCTGAAATATTAAAGTGATGAAATACATATTCGTGTCAAAATTAAAAAAATATATATAATTTAAAAAGTTGGTATTTCATTTGAAAATTCAACTAAAATACGTGTTCTTTTGTGAATATATCCCGACCAAAAGTTCAAATCTTAACTCTTGTTACGATTATATGTTATTTTACTTATTCTCGCTTTAAGCTACTAAAATAAATGTGAAATTTTAAAATTATACAAATAATTTTATTAAACAATTGAATCTTTAAAAAAAATAAAAGATTACAATTGTAGATTTATATAATTTCATGCAATCTGTATTCACAATTTGGTTAATGCAGCAGCAGCTCGGACTTCCGAGTAATAGCTCGTTGTCCGAAAGTCCGAGTCCGAAAGGAGGCCAGCGTTATGGGGGGTGGGACTCACGAGCCAGCTTCATGCAGGTGAGTCCAAGCTCGGGCATGTGAGCCCCCGCGCAAGTCTGCACTGTGGAGGGTGGCTCACAAGCCAGCGGCTCCCACCCCAATTTTGACCGTTTTTTCCAAATTTTATATTTTATATATATTTTATATTTTCTTATACAAATACCACACTTTAATTCTACAATTTCACATAT
>JAPKLX010000154.1:153557-182591 GCA_026898415.1 Leonotis leonurus | reverse complement strand
CACGTTTTCCTCGATTTCACTTAGAGAAGTGAAATGGGGACGTGACAAAATCGTAAAATATGTTGGTTAAATTTACAAGGGTATATTTACGATAATTTACAATAAAAATGGCTATAATTTATATAGTGTTATTTTGGTGGCTACTATTTATCTTTCATTATCTTATTTGGCTATTTTGTATTTTGTCAATTTCATTATCTTATGTTAATTTTATAGTTTATTACTATAAAATAATGTAAATAAATGTAAATTATAATAGTAAATTATAAATAATACATATTAATAAATTAATTAAAGAGATAATAATTTGTTAGTGGGGATGAGGAAATGAATAGTCTCAATTTAACTTAGATATATTTTTATTTGATTTTTTTTATTATCGCAATTACAAATTTGTGTTAAATAAAACAAATTAGCAATTTAGTAAAATGTAAATAAGAAATATATTTGATAATAAGAAACATATTTCCCGTCATCTCAATTAAAAATGTGTATTAAATGAATCAAATTATCAATTTAATATGATTGAAATAAGGAATATATTTCATAAATGTGTTAAAAAAAATTAATTAAATAATTCCAAGTCGAGTTGACCTATTTTAATTTCATTTTTCACATCATCTCAATTAAAAATATGTATTAAATAAATCGAATTATCAATTTAATATGATATAAATAAGGGATATATTTCACAAATATGCTAAAAAAATTAAATAAATAATTCTAAGTCAAGTTGCAGCTTAAAAATTACAAAATACGCAACCTATATTAATTAAGTAATATTCAAATAAAATAATATGCATTAAGCAATTTTTTATGTCTTTGTTACGTTAAAAATAGAAACTAATATATTACAACATATTTACAATCTTTAAAAATATTATATGTATGTTTGATATTTATCGCATTTGATAACACTATTTTTATTTGAATTGTTTAATTTCATTAAACATTATCAACTCTATTTATATTAAAACAATAAAAAAATATATTATAAAAAAAATCTCCGTGCAACTGTATGGGTAAAAACACTAGTTCGTATCAAAAAACAAAATGTCTAAATAAATGGGAAGAAAATGAATAATGATTATAAGGACTTTTATCTACTTATGAGGTAATTATGTGACATTACCTCATAAATCATAGTCAGATTTACTGATGTTAATAGTTACGGTTTGAAGCACAACTAAATTGTCACTTCACAATTACATCATTTTATAATCACTGTCGAATGCGATTTCGATTTTGAACATCGATTTTTTTGAAAACTCTCTAAAAAATTATACTCCCTCTATCCACAAAAAATTTGCACACTTAGGATCGCGTACGAGTTTTAACGAATTTTATGAATGTGTTGTGAGTGGAATAAAAGTCCCACAATATTTATTAATTAAATATGTGTACGTGAGTTGAAGAAAAATTAGTGGTTGATTGACAATGGAATGAGAGTCGTACTTTATTTATAATTAAATATGTAATGTGAGTGATTAAAAAGATAATGGTAAGTCCAACAATATAGGTATAATTATTAAAAGTAGAAATGTGCAAGTTTTTTGTAGACTTAATAATAAAGCGCACAAATGTGCAAGTTCTTTGTAGACGGAGGAAGTAAGAATTTTCAAGTTTGAACACTTAATAACACTTTTTTGTGGATTTCAATTTCCACTAACATTCAAATCAATTATATTCTAACACTTAATAATACTTTTAACATTCAAGTCGACTACATTTTATTAAAACCTGCGTCGGGTCAAATGTTGCATGTTTTTATGAAACGGATGGAATATTATATTTGGAGTTAAACTACCTTGTTAATCTATAAAAAATTATTGCATGTCACCCAAATAAATAATATCAAAATTTTATTATTCCAACTTTTCAATAAAGATTTATTTATTATTATATAATCTACCATTAATTAAATACAAAAATTAATATAAATCTAATGACTGCTAAGGCATGAAGCCCAAAAGAAATTAGACAAATGAATTATATAACCATAAGCAGTCAGAAATTGGTTGCTTGCTCTTGGACATGCACATAAAGATAGCATCCGAAAACAAAGCTTTGCCCCTCGACTTGTTACACAAACAGTAGCAACATAACCATCAGCACTTGCAAACGACTTAAAAAAAATATCAACTTACAATCAACCAAGGCAAGCAGCACTTCTCCAGAGCAAGCAAACAAGAACCAACTACCAAGGACTACGCTTGGTTCTCACTATCCCTCGGAATCGGACGATTGCCCATTCCGCCCCTGCCCTGTCCATAACCTCTGCCACCCGCACCTCTTCCTCTTCCTCTTCCCCTAACATATCCAGCACCTGTCATAAATCATAGAGTCCGTTAACCTTCTACAAGTTTGTAGGAACAAATATGGAAATACTCGAGAGTCGAGTCTATTTCACCGACACATGTTTATTTAGTGTGTTAATCCGTCTTAAGTAAATAAAACAGACAAGCTCCAGAAAACCTTAAACTAGGCTAGTGTTTTATCTAAAGAAATTTAAGTACATTTGACATATATTTTTCAAAAGTTAAACAAACTTACCACGATTTCCCCAACCCCCACGACCATCACCTCGGCCTGAATTAGAGTATCCACCACGACCATCATCTCGTCCTGAATTAGAATAACCACCACGTCCTGAATTTGAATAACCACCACGTCCATCATCTCGGCCTGAATTAGAATATCCACTGCGTCCATCATCTCTGCCAGTATTATAATATCCACCACGACCATCATCTCGACCTGAATTATAATACCCACCACGGGAACCACCCCTTCCCGAATTAGAATATCCCCCAGAATACCCACCACCATATCCACCAGAATAACCACCACCATATCCACCAGAATAGCCACCATTTTCTGATGGGGTAGAAAACAAATTAGTGTTGACGAGAGAAAAAATCATAAAACATTATATGCACCTTTAAAGGAATAAAAAATTACAAGATAATTTAAAGTTTCAAATGACCAGCAGTTAAGTATTCGGTACCTTGGTAGTTTGAATATCCACCTCTGTGCCATCCTCGGCCCCTCCCTCTGCCACGGCCTCTTCCTCGTCCATATGTATCTAAGAAATCAAAAGAGCATGCTTTCAATGGTTGTACAAGCAATATTCATACTAATCAATATCGTTAATTTCCATACCTCCATTACCAGCATTGTACATTTCACGTGCTTGTCTAGGAGGTTGATGTTGCTGTGGCTGATAGTTGTTGTACTGCTGTTTTTGTTCCATATTAGATGGGCCTTGATATCTGATCCACAAATATTATATATATATATATATATTAGAGACTGAGAAATATTATAGAAAACAGATTGATAAACACACACTCAACCACAATGGCACAGTGATGGACGAAGGCACCAAAACGGTTTCTAGTTGAAGAAATAGAAAAGTTAAAGTTACCCAGGAGATTTCTGGTTTAGCTCTTTAGTGGACAGAGTAATTGAAATCATCGACACATGGCGAGTCTGCTCCACACTGTAAACAAAATTGTATCAGAGTTTCCGGTAGAAGAAATTTCCATGCAGATAATGTATATCATTAATCGGAAAAGAGAAGATACAACTATTAATGTCTGATAACTGAAGTGTTGCTCTCAAAGGGCAGAAGATTTCAAACTTACATCTGAAGGCCCTCTTCAATAGGTTCAAAAGTATCAGTAATGCTAACTGAGCTGATGGCAGTTTCCTGATGCAGTCGTGGAACTCTTTTCTATATCCAAAGGAAAACACTAAGCACTTCAGATTGTCTAAGAGGGAGAAATCTACAACTATCAGAGTATTAAATAGAAACCTTCATGATTTCAGCAATAGCCACAGTCTTGTTTATCGCCTGACCCATTGCCTTTAAGACAATCTCTTTAACTTGCCTCTCCTGACAAAAAAAGAGAATTAACATTAAAACTTAATAGGCCATTACAGCATGATAGTAGATAACACGAAATTCATAAAATAGAATAGAAAAAACATGAGCAAAAAATACACCTAAAGATACATGGTCCAATATAATCACAATTCCTTCCAAAGCTAAATTCAAGAAAGTATCCCATGTAACCGGCTTGTTGTGAGGCACGCTAGATGTGCAAATGACAAAGAAGATCAGTTCTAGTGCATAGTCTTAAAATGTCAATGCCATTACTGACTAACCAATAAATCTTGGTATGCCTACCAATGTTGTATGAACACCCTCAGGAAGTTAAGTTTTCTCGCATAAAATAATAAGGCATTGTTGTGAGCTTACATGTCAATAACCTAGATACAACAACACCAGATCCTATTTATCAGTATTGCGGCTCATGATACAACCTTAATGAAGCATATCCACAATAAATAATTAAGCCATTAAGCCATAAGAAATAATAAATCGTCCATATATAGTGAACTAATACCATCTTCCACAGACTTCATTATAACCCACAAATTAACAATTGAAATAATAACAGTAAAATAAAAGAGTGCATGCAGAAAGTTGAAACCATCAAAAAATATAGTGCATGTTAAATATGAATTTGGTTTTATGCCAACAAAATTATAAAAAGATATGTGCATCAGGACGATATTATCTACAGTCACTGGATCAAAGAGAGATAAAAAAAAACAAACTCAAGCATTTATTGAAAAAATAGCAAAAAAATGAGCACATAATACAATACTCTTAGAAACTTCAATGCTTCTTAGAAAATTCGGAAACATAACAAGCAATACTCACTAACAGACGCAGAACACACTAAAAAACATAAAAAGGAAACGGAAATAGATCCAACACATGGTAGACAGTGCCAAAGCCAAACAGAAAGATTTCACTACGGAAAAAACAACCTGCAAAATTCAACAAACAGAAAACAAAGAGCAGTAACAAAAATAGAAAAGGAAGGAGTGGTGAACCTGAAAAAGGGTGGTGGCGTAGCTAAGGTAGTTACGTACGAGGCCTTGAGAGGTAATACGGATCTCATTCTCGTTAACTGGAGACTCAGGCTTCGGCCTCTCCACCTTCTGGTATCTATCCATTTTTCTCAAACCCTAAAAACCCTAGAGAGAAAAAGACGCAGAGAAACAGAGAGAGAAGCGGGGAAATATTGCAGGTGGGAATATATGGAAATGAAATGGAGTATACAGTGCAAAAACTGGGGGAAAATGCCAAGAGTTTGGGCATCTGAACTGGAAGGTTTTTGGGTTTCTCGGCCCAGTTACTTATGGGCCCATTTTGTTCGACTTTGGTGGGTAATTATTTATTTCGTATAACAGTTTTTTAAGAACATGAGATTAGATGAATAGATTAATGTCTCGTTTCGTATATAAGTTATGATTTTTTTATGTAATATTATTATAATATAATGTTATTTTAATTAGGATAATTAACATGATATGAAAAATTATGATTTATGTATCCAATGGTAGTGTTTGGTTTTTGGGCTTTTAAATGGATAATTCTACGTAGTATGAAGTAAATTCGACACTACAAAGCTCCAATTTCTTATTATAAATTTTATATATAAATCTATTCTCACGCCTTTTACATTTATGTTTTCACATAATTCTAAAATTGTGCCTACAAATATAAGAACGTATTTATGTTAAAAACTATATATTTGAGACATGAATATGAGATTTGAAGATATCGTGATCATTTATTACAAAATATGAACTATAAAATACAAAATATAGTATTTGTTGAACCTAAAACTCCCAAAAGTTATCACATATATTGTAAATGGCTAAGCTGACCCACGAGAACACATATATTGTAAATGGCTAAGTCGATCCAAGTTGAATTTCGTAGAAAGCTTAACAAGACTTTTCAATTAAAAGTGTTATTAAACGCAAAATAAAATCATAAACAACGACCTATAACGCTAGTCACTACTCCCACTCATTCTAATCCAAGATACTAAATGATCCAACAAATGACTGGAAGTCAAGATTAAAGGGCATAGGATTGAGCATATCTTCAGTTGATTATCTCACATCTCAATTACTCATGCATTCGTTCACTAATGAAGGGTTCTTAAGAGTCGTCTAATAAAAACTTTCGTATTCATAATTAGACAATAACCATAACTCTCGTATTCAAGTTACACAATTAAGAATTTCAAGATAAATAAACAAATAATCAATTCATAAGGTTCCGATTTAGATTTGATGTTGATTAAACTCTAGATCCAATACTATAATTATTTCTCTATCTCAACCAATATCCATGAAATTTGAATATAATAATCACCACGGGCACCACCTCTTCCCGAATTAGAATATCCCCCATAATACCCACCACCATATCCACCAGAATAACCACCACCATATCCACCAGAATAGCCACCATTTTCTGATAGACAGTAACCATAACTCTCGTATTCAAGTTACACAATCAAGAATTTCGAGATAAATAAACAAATAATCAATTCATACGGTTATGATTTAGATTTGATGTTGATTAAACTCTAGATCCAATACTAGAATTATTTCTCTGTCTCAAACAATATCCATGAAATCAAAACGGTGATCAACCATTCCAATTAAACAAACACAATTTAATCAACAAGTATAATAGATCGAAACATTCAATAATCAAATAAGAAATCTCAAATCCTAATGGAGAATCAACTACTCAATTCCATTCAAACAAGCAAGAAAATAAGGAATCTAAATAGGAAATACTTACTAAAGATCACAATCCCGGATTTTAGCGGTCAATCTCCACCCTCAATCCGTTGTCCCCAGAGCGAAATTACAAGAAAAGAAAGCAAATAAAATGTTTCTCAAATGTTTCTAAGCGTCTAAGGTTTCTATTGATAGAGTCTACGCCCAAATCGTGATAGAACCCGTATGGGGGCTCTTAAATCCGCAGGATCCACAGGTTTAAATCATCATATAAATAATTTAATTCATAACACATAATATCACAAAGGAAAATTAATGCAGAATTACATATCTCCTTCCCTATTCCTTTGCTTGCGGAGAGACGATTTGGATCGTCAGCAACTAACAACAATCCTCTCAAATGGATCTATTCCTTTGATCTGACCTTGGAAACTTCTAAACTATTCTCGATCTACGGTTTGATTATTGGGTGGATAATTATCTATCAAACCTTTGCTAGAGAGAAGAGCGAAAAATTAGGGTTTGAAATACCCTTAAATTTTTGAAAATTAGGAGAATAAAATCTCATATGTTGGCTGATTTTTACAAGTGTGAGAAGTATGGAAATCGATCACCTCATGCTCTCTATTTATAGATATTTTGGACAAGGTTATGACTTCAAAGATGAATGGATAAGACCCACTAATAATAAACTTTAATCTCACTTTATCTCTAACAAATTCATCTTTTATTCAAATTAGTTGGAATTTGAATAATTCAAAATTAATTTGACCAAGTCAAAATCATAACTTGATTTAATTAATTTCCAAGTCATTTTGACCCAGTTAAATTTCATTAATTTTCTTGGTCAAACTTAGACTTAAATTAATTATTACATTAAGTTAATT
The DNA here is from genome assembly GCA_026898415.1 of Leonotis leonurus. Classification (NCBI taxonomy): domain Eukaryota; kingdom Viridiplantae; phylum Streptophyta; class Magnoliopsida; order Lamiales; family Lamiaceae; genus Leonotis; species Leonotis leonurus. Next base: position 175,083 of record JAPKLX010000154.1, on the reverse strand, counting down.
TGACTCTCAAATTAATTACTCTTAGGAAATATAATAAAATATAAATCTATTGTAAATATTTATCGACTCCACTATAGGATAAATATTGAATTATGTTCAACCATTCAAATTACAGATGTAACTCATTTTGTCATTAATTATTTCTCGCGTTTAAGATTTATTAGATCTATTAATTAATTGAGTTTGCTGACAACTCATAATTAATTAACATATTTATTCGTGAGTGATCCGATTCACACTTTGATTATTGCATATGGAATAAATTCCAACCGGCCGACTTACTTATGCAACAAACCTTTTTGAACGCCTCACGCGGATTTAATCAACTCGTGTCACTGAGACGCGATTCCATGCAATTGACAATTAAGTACTTCTTGTTAAACTAATTGCTATTGTCCAAGACATTACTATGTGGGATTACAAAAAACCCGCAAGTGCAAATGAATCAAAGCAGCGTTCAATTAGTTGCGTATACTAATGTCATCGTCACAGCTTAAGAAATAAGTAATTTCCGAGATCTCGTTCTAAGCAACAACACGTAGAACTTATCTCACTGTGACACCTCTCAATATGTATACGCAAAGCATGTGTGTCAGCTTTATACATATCGATATCATTCTGCGGGCTAAGGTCAGCTCTCACATCAAATGATACAGCAACCTTTACCGACTTGACTATTCAAGTCTGTCTAAATTGTGAGCTTTATCCTACAAAGGAGCTGACTGTTTAACCTTCTGTGATTATGAATCCACTACACAGTCTACAATTATAGGAAATTGACTTGTTTGCAAATTAATAAATAAAGATACTCCATTTGTCCACCCTAACAAATCGCACGTTTAAATAGAGGAAATCCGTTACTTAATTTGCGGGCAACGATCATAGGGAAGCCATTGATCGCTCTGTGGCACATACTGTAAAATTCCGAAAAATCGATATGTTTGTTTGAAAATTAATTAAATATTATTATTAAGAAAATCTCATTGGAATATATTCAATTTTTTAAGCGTAGTTACAAACTCTAATTATTTTAGCTTAAGGTTTAATCAAGAAATTATATTCATACAACGATACGTAACGCTTGCGCATGAGTAATTTGGAAAAATAATTTTTTTTGTAGCGTACTTATACCACATGATGATAGAGCTCGTCGAGATGAATCCGTAGACACCAAGATCGTAAAAATCGGACATCGTTTGAGCACTCGGTGAATATTTAAAATTCAAGACGAAGTGGGTATAAATACCATTCCTTCTTCTTTCCTCCTCATTTTTCACCCTGCACATATTTTAGAGAGAGTGTGTAGAGAGAGATGTTCTCCAGCACACTGCTGGAAAGCTGCTGGACCTCCGCCGGACGTCGGCGGAAAATTTTTTCGACGACCAAATGAGCCCAAATTTCACCCCAAACTTCCTTTCGACGTGTACATTCCATTTGTGGGGTCCGATCATCCAAAAAATGGCTGGAAGGCAGCCATGTAAGGACAAAATCTTGGCTAAACTAGTAAGTTAATTTGATATTTTCCACCTTCTCTTTTCCCAATTGTCATCCTTCACTTCTCACCCTTCTCTCTATCATTTTTACAACTATCCTCCGGCAAGAAGAGAGTAGCTCCGGCGAGGAGAGGTGAACTCCAACAAACCCACCATGAAAGCTTCACCTTCACACCATAATTTTTTCATAAGATAGTCATTCTTTCTCTTTACCGATTTAGACCGGGATGGGGTAGGATTAGGGCTGTCAAAATTTACCGAAAAAATGGTATACAGTACTTAACGTACCAAAAAATACCGTAAAATACCGAATATAAGGTATACTGAAATTTTTGGTAAGGTATCATACCGTACCGAACTTTTAGGTAAGGTAAATGTATAATTTTTCCAAATATCGAGGTATACCGTCATATGCCATATCGCAGTATATACCGAATAAATTGGTATATACCGTTATTTTGGTATATCGATATATATATATATATGTGTGTATAATATTACATGTATATATATATATTCGATTTGAATTATAAGAAAATTGTTTATTCATAAATTATGAATTATAATTAATAAATATGAATGACAAACTACAAAAATATGTGAGTTTGTTGATAATTAAAAAGATTGAACAATAACTTATATACTACTCCCTCCGTCCCGGTAAGCTTGACACTAAACTTTTCGGCACGGTCCTTAAGAAAAAGGTATTTAGCTTGCTTAAGTGTTTTGATGGTATATTATTTAAGGAGTTTAGCTTATTTGAGTTGTAAAGTGATGTTTAACTTAATAAATTTTATTTTATTTTTTATTTCATTTTCATTATTGTTAGTTTTTATAAATATTTTGTTTAATTAATAAATATTGTAAATTATCTTTAATTTCATAAAATGAAATTTATAAATCTGAAATTAGTTTAATAGGCATAGCATAAATTTGAATTTATAAATCTGAATAGACATTACGTAAATCTGAATTATTTATAAATAGTCATAAATATGAAATTATGAATCTAAAAATTAAAAATTCTCTCATTACATAAATGGAAACTGAAAGTAAACAAGACAACTTTTCCCTCTCTCCTGGGCGTAAAACTGAAAATGAAACTAAACAAAACAATGTTTCACCAAATTTTCATTTCCCTCCAATAACTTTCATATTCAAAATGGGATAATATCAGTTATAAATCCATTCACATATTCATATTCCAGTCTCATACTCCACATACACTAAAATTCTAGAGTCATGAGAAGGAAAGATTTAAGCATTGGAGAAAAAAGTCAAATGGTGAATTTTCTATTCACTGGGAGCATCAATGGAAAGCTTCAACGAGGGCGGATTAATGAGGCTGTCTTCAAATTCTCGAGCACTCGACGCACTGTCCAACGAATATGGGCAACTGTAAGGCAAACACATAGAAGAGGCAAAACAATGAACTTAGAAAGTGGTAAGTCAAACATAAGACAAGGTAGAAGAGTGCAAATAGATTTGGAGTTGATTTCAAGTTTAGAGCTTCATAAAAGAGGAACCATTAGGAATTTGGCACTTGGCATTACTCAATCGAAAAGTACAGTGGGAAGATGGATTAAACAAGGTCTGATCAGAGCTCACACAAGTGCTATAAAGTCTGACCTTACAGCCCCAAATAAACTGCTTAGACTTAGGTTTTCTCTAGAAGCAATAGAACTAGATAGGATACTTAATGTCCTAAGATTTAAGAGCATGCAAAACATTGTTCACATAGACGAAAAATAGTTTTACATCACTAGAGGAACATGCAGATTTTATCTTACTCCAGCCGAAGCAGAACCACATAGAAGTTGCAAAAATAAAAAATTCATCACTAAGGTGATGTTCATGTGTGCAGTATGCAGACCATTATTTGCAAATGATGGTTCAGTTTTATTTGATGGAAAGATAGGGATTTACCCTTTCACAGAACAAGTGGCAGCATAAAGATCAAGTAAAAATATACCAACAGGTACATTGGAGACAAAAGCCATTAACTCCATAACGAAGGAAGTGATCACAAATTGTCTAGTTAACCAGGTATGTAAATAAGTTCATATTTGTGGACAATGTAATCAAGCTTTAGTAGACATTCAACTACTCATTTAAATGTTTTTAAATGTTCTTAAATGATAACAACTCATTCCAATGTTCTTAAATTAATGTTCTTAAATGTTTAATAAATGCAGCAATGTTCATTAAATGCAGCAATAAATGCTGAAATTTTCACATGCATCAATAAGTTAAATGTTCTTATATGTATACTAAATGACAGCTACTTAATCATTTTCAGATTATTCCAACTGTTAGGTATTTAAGATATAATGTTATCTGTAATGTTGACCTAACATGTGTTTTTGTGTTCTTCACAGAAATGTTGACTTGGCCTCTGACGCAACATAACAACTTGTGCTGACTCAGCGTCCAACTCGACAGCCACGTGTAAGGTTTACTTGGCCGATGCACGATGACATGGTGGATGCACGATGACTTGAAGGAAGCACTAAGACTTGAGGGAAGACCAAGTCTTACTAGACAGTTGAGAATTTCATGCTAAGTGAAATTCTGTTTCCACAAATCTCGGAGTCAACAACCGAATAAAGTAGTTCCAAAATTCTAGGCGGATTTGCGGAGCACCACAACAAGAAACTGCGAGAATTGTGGAGATATGGGCTGAACAGTTAATACACTTATGGATCCAAGCCCATGTAGTCTATCTATAAATAATAGAATTCTTCCATTTAGTTAAGGCGGGTAGATAGACACATTTGCAGATTAAATTCGTAGTTTTGGTTCTGTATGTTTCTTAACTTATAAGAGCATATATTTAGTATTTTAGTGATAATGTTGTAGTTATTGTTGTGTTCAACATTGTAATAGCTCAACACTTGTTTTGATTATTCTTTTTGGGCGTAAGGCCTCCGTGTAGGTTATTAATTGATAACCTACGCAAAAATTATCCCGTGTCTTTCTCTTTAAGCTTCTGCAAACATTCACTCAGGGTAGGTTGATACACTTTCAAGTGGTATCAGAGCCATCACTCGACACACTGAGTGTGGTCCTGACCGTATCACGACTCTAACGCGACGATGGATCCAAATAGCACTGGAGCATTTCGACCTCCAATCTTGGATGGCTCGAATTACTCTTAATGGAAGACACGTACTCGCTTTTACATTAAGTCTCTAAACAGAAGAGCATGGATGTCTGTGGAGAATGGGTGGTCACCACCAAAACAAACTGACGCAGACGGTGATGTAGTACCAATACCACAAAGCTCCTGGTCACGTGATCAAATTGAAGCTGCCACATTTGATGATCGAGCATTGAATGCTATAATCTCAGCAGTCGACACAAACATGTTCAAACTAATTAAGAACTGTATGCGTGCAAAAGATGCTTGGGATATTCTCTAAAGGCACTGTGAGGGTGACAACAGCGTCAAGCAGTCACGTCTACGTATTCTCGCCTCTCAATTCGAGAATATGAAGATGGAGGAAGATGAAGATATCTCTAGCTACATGAAAAGGATTCTTGACATTTCAAACGAGTGTCAAGATCTAGGAGACCCACTGAGCAAGAAAGTTCTTGTCTCCAAAGCACTTCGCACGTTGCCACCTAGGTTTGATATGAAGGTAACAGCCATTGAAACAGCACAAGGTGTGAATGCACTTGAGTTCACAGACCTCATGAATTCTTTCAAAACCTATGAGATGAATTTATAAGCAAGAGGCACCTTCACCAAGAAGAAAACAATGGCTCTCACTGCGGGCTCACAATCGTCACCTTCATGCATCAAGCTAATGGACTTAATGGACTCTAGTGAATCCGAAGAAGTGGAAGAGATCCATGAAGGAGACGATGTTGCCATGATCACGAGGAAATTTAATCGTATGGTGAGAGGATTCAATCGTGACAAGACCAAAGAAAGATCTAAGGGGCGAGATGTACCACGTCTGGAGTACTACGAACCCCCAAAGAACGACAACAATCAGAGAAGACCCCCTGTTAGGAACACTTCTCACAACGAAGTATTCAAATTCAGTTCCTCTAAACTCGACAGCGTACAATGCCATGAATGTAGAGGTTTTGGACACTTTACAAATCAGTGTGCCAACACACTTCGAAAAAGGGGTAAATCTTATTGGGTATCCTGGAATGATGATGAGCATGAGTTCTTTGAAGATGTTGATGAAAAATTGTTTGAGAGCGTAGCACTACATGTAACAATGCCCACTCAGGACAAATCAGGCAAAAATGCAGATGCTGACACTTTCTCAGAAAGGTATGACTCTAACTATTACTCTACATTATTTTGTTTAAATGCCTCTGTTGATGGTGCAGGAAGTGTTGAGGATGACATAGATCCCACATATGGTGAAGAATGTGATGACAATGCCTTCTCGATAATCCAAGGTTTAAAAAGGTTGTATGACGAGCTGTTGGGAAAATGGAAACATCAAGCATGAGATCTGCTAACCGCAACAACTGAGATAACACGACTCAAGGAAGTTCAAGCAAAATAGGAGGTGTTGATCACACAACGTGACATTGAGCTCACCAAAGTAAAATCCCAACTTGAAGAGGCACAACTGACCATTCGAAAATGGAATACTGGGACTTATTCACTTCAAGAGATCATGGACAGTGGAAACCCAAGTAAAAGGGGCCTCGAATATGCTGCACCAACTGTGTTTTGTCATGGGTCCACATCGGCAGGAGAAACATCCAATACCAAATCAGATGTTGTGCTCACTGACTCACCAACACACATAAAGCAAAATGCCTCTCAAGCTGGAAAAGGTAAGAAAGGTAAGAAAAAAGGTAAGAGACCTAGGAGGAACTACATATGTCATTACTGTCTCAAACCAAGGTACATAAGACCTTTTTGCTATAAAAAGAAAAGGGATGACAGGTCATACTCTGTGTTACCACAGAAACCCAAAATGGTATGGGTAAAGAAATCTGATCTAACATGTAATGTTGTGTACACCGCGTTAAAAACTAACATTTCAGGTTCTTAGTACTTTGACAGCGGATGTTCACGTCACATGACAGGTAACAAAGCCTTTCTTTCCAACTATGAGACTTATGACGGAGGAAATGTTTCCTTCGGTGGAGGTTCAAAAGGTAAAATCATAGGGAAAGGTACACTTAATGTTCCTGGTTTGCCTACTTTAACAAATGTCTATCATGTGCAAGGACTTATGACAAATCTGATTAGCATAAGCTAATTGTGTGATGGTAACATGCTTGTAAAATTCATTAAAGATGCATGTGAAGTTTACAATAACAGAAACTTGTGTATCATAACAGGTCAAAGATCATCAGCCAATTGTTACATGACTGATAACCTAAAATGCAACAAGGCTCAAGTTGATGATGCTATACTCTGGCATAAACGATTAGGTCATACTAACTTTTGAAATCTTGGCAGGTTAATCAAGATGGATGCAGTTAGAGGTCTACCCAAACTTGGAAATGCAGACCAGATCGTGTGTGGAGACTGTCAAAGAGGAAAACAATTGCATGCCTCACATCCTACTCTACAGCACCATGAGCAATATTTTGGGACCAACCGATGTTTTGAGCTTCTACATATGGATCTTGTAGGACCCATGGAAGTTGAAAGCATTGGTGGTAAAAGGTATGTATTAGTCGTTGTAGATGATTTTTCCAGATTCACTTGGACCTATTTTTTACGTAAGAAATCTGAAGCATTTGAGGTATTTAGAAATATGTTTGCTCGTGTTGCTAATATGTTTGATGCTAGAATATCTCGCATAAGATCTAATCATGGTCGTGAGTTTGAGAACTCGCAATTTACAACCTTTTGTGACGAAGAAGGAGTGTACCAGGAGTTTGCAGCACCAAAAACTCCACAGCAGAATGGGGTGGTCGAACACAAAAATAGGACCTTGATTGAGATGGCAAGGGTTATGCTGAGCTCAAAATAAATAGCGAAACTTTTTTGGGCTGAGGCAGTAAACACTGCATGTTACATCAACAATCGAATCAACATTCGACCAGGCTCATTCAAAACACCGTATGAGCTACTTAAGGGAAGAAAACCTAACCTAAAACATTTTCATGTTTTCGGGTGTGTATGTTTTATCCTAAATGATCGTGAGTATCTAACAAAGTTTGATGATAAGAGCGACAAAGGTGTATTTGTTGGGTACTCAACAAACAATGTAGCCTATAGGGTATTTAATCTTCGCATTAAGACAATACAAGTATCTGTTAATGTTGTCTTTGATGACGCAGGTGATGTGAACAAGGAGGTGGAAGCAGAAGACGACGTATGTCAAGGGGGAGCTGTTCTACCTCCTGTTGAAACTCAAACTGCTCTACCTAACACAACATTCAACAGTGCTGAGGAAAACATTGGTACACCACAGGAATCAGAAGATGAACAAGATGAGAATCAAGAGGTTACTCACCGCAGAGAACCTCCAGGAAGAGTTAGAGAAAACCATCCACTATCTCAAGTCATAGGAAATGTTGAGGATGGTGTTCAGACTAGACGAAAACAGCTGATCAACTATAGAGAAATGGCGTGCATGTACTCTGTGTGCTCTACAACTTCTGGCGTAACATGTTTCATCTCCAAGTCTGAACCAAAAAATATTAAGAAAGCATTGACTAATGAGTTCTGGATAAATGCCATGCATGAAGAACTAAACCAGTTTGTCCGTAGTGATGTTTGGTACATTGTTCCCAGACCAGTTAACAGAAATGTTATTGGCACAAAGTGGATCTTCAAGAACAAATCTGATGAGAAGGGAACAATTGTGCGTAACAAAGCACGTTTGGTAGCTCAAGGATACACTCAAGTCGAAGGAGTCGATTTTGATGACACATTTGCCCCAGTAGCAAGATTTGAGTCCATTCGATTGTTTCTTGCTATTGCATGCCATCTCAACATCAATCTGTATCAGATGGATGTGAAGGCAGCTTTCCTCAACGGTGAACTTAAGGAGGAGGTCTATGTTGAACAACCGAAAGGATTTGAGGACCCCCACAAGCCTGATTATGTCTTTCGACTAAAGAAAGCACTGTACGGTCTCAAACAAGTACCACGTTCTTGGTATGAACACCTCACAAACTTCCTTCTCAAGTACGGGTTTGAAAGAGGTGATGCTGACCGAACACTGTCTATCAAAAGGGAAGATCAACACATTCTTATTACTCAAATATATGTTGATGATATGATTGTTGGTTCTACATCACGTAACATGTTAAATGATTTTTCAGGTGCTATGTCTACGCAGTTCGAGATGAGCATGGTAGGCGAACTTACATACTTCCTTGGACTTCAAGTCAAACAAGGACAAGATGGCATCTTTATCTCTCAAAGCAAGTATGCCAAAGAGATGATAAAGCGGTTTAACCTTGAAGGCACAAAGCACATGAAAACTCCCATGGGATCTACAGAAAAGCTGACTAAAGATGATGTTGGAGAGGATGTTGACCCAACACTCTACAGATCAATGATAGGGAGTCTGCTATACCTAACATCCACTCGCCCAGATCTGATGTTTAGTGTATGTGTATGTGCCAGGTATCGAGCTAAACCCAAGGCATCCCATATTAAAGCTGTTAAGAGAATCATTAGGTATGTTGCTGGAACATTAGATTTAGGAATCTTTTTCTCTAAACACATGAATATGAGATTGATAGGGTTTAGTGATTCTGATTGGGCTGGAGATGTGGATGATAGGAAGAGTACAAGTGGAGGTTGTTTTTTACCTATGTTTCCTTATCCACTGCTGAGTCCGAATATGTTGCAGCAGGCAGCTATTGCACTCAACTATTGTGGCTCAAACGAATGCTTAGTGATTATGGCCTAGATAACAATGACCTGGTTGTATACTGTGACAATATGAGTGCTATAAACATTTCCAAAAATCATGTTCAACACTCAAGAACAAAGCATATTGACATAAGACACCATTTTATTAGAGATCTAGTGGAACAAGAGGTGATTAAGCTTGAGTATGTGAAAATGGAAAACCAAGTTGCTGACATTTTTACAAAACCATTGGATCATGAGAGATTCGTACACTTACGAAAATCTCTTGGTCTTTGTTATTATCATTGATTTGTTGTGTTGTGCTATACCCACCGTATCTGTATCATTGTTATCTATATCAGAGGGTGTAGCTTGTGTGTCTAACTTGCTGGTATAACATCGTAGTCAACATGTCTATGTACAGACGTCTGGTATTCCTCTATATATGTTTTTATGTAACTGTGTGGTAAAAAATTCAAGTAGTTTGGGGGGGGGGGGGGGCGTTCGCTGTGACGATGCTACCTTACAAAAGGATTGCAACTGCGACTGCTTTCGAGAGTGAAAGGCTAGGGGCACGGCGTTCACTGCGACGATGCACTCTACGCTCACTAACTCTTGGATTCTTGTAGTTCTGCACTTATTCTATCTATATGAACCGGGTGGATGTTGCAAAGATGTTGACACAACAGAGCAAGTTAGACTGCTTTATCAACATGTTGTTCTCAAAAATGTTTCCTTCAACATCCGCAACTTGTGTTTTCCTGTATCGTATAATCTAGCATGTTCTCCTCAAACATCCATATTTCTCTCTTGGGCGTGGGTTATGTTTGTCGTATGGCATGTTCTAGGGTTTGTCAGGATGAATGTGAAATGGCATAACATTTTTAGTTGAACCGTCGCCAGACTGTTCATTTCATTATTATTTTTCTGCCAAAGTAGTCACCTATCACACGAAACCCTAAAAACCCTATTCTCTCTCTTCCATATCTACACGTTCTCCAAAACTGATTCAGTTTCTTTTTCTCCTATACTTACCACAAAACACTCGTCATTTTCGTTCACTCAAACCTTTCGTTTTCCAAAAATCTTGATTATTTGTCTTCTCTTGCACCCCTCCTGCACACAAAAATGGCTACTCCACCGACCCCAGATGTTACTGCACTTCTTCAGGCGCTCCTAGTAGCCAACCCTACACTTCTCCAGGCTCTTCAAACCACCGCTGCACCACCACCAGTTGAAGCTCCGCCCGCCTCCGACGAAGCTCCGCCCGTTTCAGTGGAAGTTCCGCCCGTGTCAGTGGAACCACCGCCTGTTCTAACTCCTGTTGCACCTCCGACGGAAGAAATTCTTACTGCTCCTCCTCCAGTTCCTTCCGAGGCCGTCCCTGAAGAGCCGCCGGTGGTTGACACTTCTGTACCACCAGTCACGACTATTGCACTGGTTGAACCCACACAGGCGTCACTGTCATCACGATCGTCGTCTCCGCCGCCCGCTCTTGTTCGCAAGCCCGCTACTAGGGGATCCCAACTATCCAAGAAGTCTAAGGGTCCCGTCCCCACTATTGTCGTTCACGATGATAGTGAAGACGAAGTCTCTTCTACCCCAAAACGCCAGCGACTTCTTTCTGCTGCCGATGTGAAAGTTGAACCAACTTCATCTGCCACTCTCACTGCCAAAGGGAAACAGGCGGTGCAGATTTCGGAGCTCTCTGATGCTCCTGATCTTCCATTGGATCCTGAACACGCAGCTAGCCTCCAATTTTATGACGAAGTGGCGGCGGTTAAGTGGAAACGACTTCGAAACATTCCATGTGTAAGTGAGCGCACGGCTGATGAGACCACGTTTGAAGAAAACAATCTGCTCTCCTTCTTCCGCTCCAGAGGGTTGTTGGGTATGGTTTTTGAACTTCCTCCCCTACTTAAGTCTGTTGTGCGTCATTTCTACTGCAATCTACATCGATTTTTTGGTAATCGCTCCTCTCCTAAGTTTGGCAAAGTGTATCTCTACAACTCCGTCTTTGATTTTTCGGCGGAGGCAATCAACAATTCCCTTGGTCTGCCCAATGTTGAGGGTGATACTGTTCCCGATCTGGACGACGTTGCAAGACTGATCACGGGGGGCAAAAGGTCAAGGTGGGTTCAACCTATGAAATCCTCTTGCCTGACGCATCTGTACTCCGTTCTACACAGAGTTCTTACCTACAATTGGATAGTTTCATCAAATGTTACTGTGGTAACACAGCAACATGGGATGCTGCTCTATCTCATTGGACTCAACAAACCGTTCAACATGGGTCGTATCATCTTTGATCAGCTCGTCGCTCTCTCAGTCAAACCACAGATCACATCTCTTCCATTCCCTTGTCTTATTTGCAGGGTACTCGAGCACCAAGGCTTCATGTCAATTGCTCGGAGTCATGAGGCCAGCCCTACTCCGGTGTATGCAATCCATCCTTCCCTCTTCAGCAAGAGCAAGGTCGCCGACTTACCCTAGCATAATCCTAATGCTCCCATTCCTGGTCCCTCCGGCATTCATCTGCCACCACAGACTGCTCAACTGTTAATTGGTGCTTTGTCTGCCCTAGCTGCCCTTGTTCCTGCACTCCAAGTCTGCCTCTCTTCACAACAAGGGGGAGAACCAGCAGCCACAGCCGCAGGGGGAGAAGTAACAACAAGAGGAGACGCAGAGGAGGGGAAAGAAGACAGTAAGGAGGAAGAAGATGATGGCAATGAGAGATTGTGAAGGATGTGTGATGTTAAGGGGCACCAAAAACAAGCACCAAAACAGTTTATTTTTTTTATGCTTTTTCTTTTTTGTGGATGATGTGCAGCTCTAACTTTTTGATGCAATGACGTAGTAGTTGCTTCTTGAGATGTGTGATAGTCTTACGTGTGCATTACTGTCTCTATCCATATTGCTGCTCTTGAAGTTGTTTTGCAGGCACAAACATTCAGGGGGAGCTCCAGTGATGAAATGGGTGTTGTGAAGAAGGCACAAAAACAGGGGGAGTTTGTTAAGTATTTAAGATATAATGTTATCTGTAATGTTGACCTAACATGTGTTTTTGTGTTCTTCACAGGAATGTTGACTTGGCCTCTGACGCAACATAACAACTTATGCTGACTCAGCGTCCAATTCGATAGCCACGTGTAAGGTTTACTTGGCAGATGCACGATGACATGGTGGATGCACGATGACTTGAAGGAAGCACTAAGACTTGAGGGAAGACCAAGTCTTACTAGACAGTTGAGAATTTCATGCTAAGTGAAATTCTGTTTCCACAAATCTCGGAGTCAACAACCGAATAAAGTAGTTCCAAAATTCCAGGCGGATTTGCGGAGCACCACAACAAGAAACTGCGAGAATTGTGGAGATATGGGCTGAACAGTTAATACACTTATGGATCCAAGCCCATGTAGTCTATCTATAAATAATAGAATTCTTCCATTTAGTTAAGGCGGGTAGATAGACACATTTGCAGATTAAATTCGTAGTTTTGGTTCTGTATGTTTCTTAACTTATAAGAGCATACATTTAGTATTTTAGTGATAGTGTTGTAGTTATTGTTGTGTTCAACATTGTAATAGTTCAACACTTGTTTTGATTATTCTTTTTGGGCGTAAGGCCTCCGTGTAGGTTATTAATTGATAACCTACGCAAAAATTATCCCGTGTCTTTATCTTTAAGCTTCCGCAAACATTCACTTAGAGTAGGTTGATACACTTTCACCAACTATTAAGGAGATATGGCCTCCTTTTTTAAGTAAGACAATTTACATACAACAAGATAATGTCAATCCCCACATAAAAGACAATGACTTAGTATTCAGAGAAGCAACATGCACTGATGGATTCAACTTCCATGTAGTGCAACAACCACCTAATTCTCTGGATACCAATATCAATGATCTTGGTTGGTTCAAGGCAATTCAATCAATTCAAATATAAAAGGTATGCAAGATAGTTGACGAGCTAGTAAGAGCAGTGGAACAATCATTTGAAGAGTTGTTACCTTCAACATTAAACAAGGTTTTCTTATCTCTACAAGGTTGTATGGTTTAAATTATGAAGTTAGAGGACATTATTGTTATAAGATCACACATATGAAAAAAAGATGCACTCATTAGGGAAGAAAGACTTCCAATAAGCTTGGAAGTTTCACAAGACTTAGTTAAAGAGTGCATGGCATACTTGCTAGAAAAAGGAGGTGGAGAGTGGATGATCACATTAATGGACACCTTAGGTATTCAACTATGAGAAAGGCAGTGGAGGTATTGGACTAGACAGCAGTGGAGGCAATGGAGGCAGTGGACAGCAGTGGACAAATTGTTTCTTTTTTGAGAAAGCAGTGGACAACATGTTTCTTACTAAATGCAGTTTCTTTTTTGAGAAAGTAGTGAATGTAGTAGGGATTTTGTGAAAGTGCACTAGGGTGTTTACACCTATGAAACATGTATAGATGATGAAGTTAAATGTTTTAGATGTAAACATGTTTTGTTAATGAAATATTTATCCTATGATTGTTAATGAAATGATTTTCCATTGTTACCTCATCTACAATAACATAAACCACATCTACAACCTTTGGATGTTTCTATTAAATTTATGAGAAAGAACACCAACCAGTTAGCTGTGTGATTCCATGTCTTTAAGTAAGAGAAATTTAAGAACTACACCAGTACAATGTGAGAAGAATAGGAGAAGAGGGTATAGATAGGATAAAATAAAATAAAAAGTTCATATCTTTGTGTCTCTGATTGATTTTTACATTAATTAGGATATTGAAATACATGGTTTTTTGAGTCTCTGATTGATTTTTACAAGCATTCAAGTCCTTGTGCAACCACATACAGACAATTAATTAAGGCACTCATATCCACATTTAAAATTTATTTACAAACAGATATACACATACACATTCATACATACATGCATTCAAATTTATTTACAAGCATTCAAGTCATTGATTGTTACAACCACATACAGACAACCAATATCCACATTTCAGAATTTCAGAAAACCAATAACCTCATACAAACAACCACATATTCAAACAACCATTTCAAAATCCAACATATACAAACAACCACAACCATTTTCTTAAAGAGGAATCTCATCTAAGGACAAATGAATCACAAAGACCTCTTTCATGTAAGACTTGTGCATGCTGTAAATCATCATTTCAGATACCACAGAAACCATAATCTTCCCACGCGGCGCTTTTCTAACACTTATTCACATAAGAGTCAAAGTTATAAAAAAATTACCAAGCCTCAGAAATGAGGGTTTTTTCGGGCACCAACCTGCGACGTTTGAAGAAGGGCAGCGCTGCACAAACCCACCTCATTTCAGGCTCACCAATTTTCCCGGCAGAAGAGAACACAATGTCGAAGTATGAAGGAAGTAAGATGCGCAACATCTTTGTTCGATGGTGGAGTTCATCGCCTAGAACCGTGACGGGCGGCGCACGTCCGTGGTCAATATCTTGCTCATTTTTGATGATTATAACCTCATGATTATTATAGTACCTGTCAATAAATAGTGAAAAATCTTGCAATTACCAAAAGATGAGCAACAAATGACATACATTTGCATGAAAAATGTAGCTTAGCTTCCCAACTTCCCCACATTTCCATACTCCCTTAATTTTCCTCCCAATTAACTCCACAGCCCATCATTTTACCCAAAAGATCATATCTATCGATATTTATCATCACTAAGTTTAATCATCACATGCATTAATGACAAATATGTTTCAGTCGTACCAACAAACAACATAAATTATGGTAAGGTAACGGTATGAAATTTTCCATACCGAAGGTAAATGTAAGGTATAAGGTATGACGATTTTAGTAAGGAATACCGTACCGTGACACCCCTAGGTAGGATTAGGAATTATCTTGAGTTAATATGTGATAATATAGTTATCTGATTTTAGGATTAGTTGTTTGATATTGTGTTGGTAATGAAACATGATGAACTAGGGGATTAAATTTTGTTTTACATTCTTATGTTGAAAGCATCTGCCAGACTTCTGCCTCGTCATTTCTGTACAGTAGGAGTATCCTAATTTGGGTTTTATTAAAATAATTAAATACTATATCGAGTTAGAAGTAATATACAATTTGAATCATTCAATTTTGTTATGTTTACAATTTATTACGATTTTTACAAAATAGTTGCGCAAACTGCGAAATATTGCGAAAATCTTGACAATTGTCTAACTTTGAAAATTCGGGAAAAATATAATTAAAATGATTTTACGTATTTTATTTTTGGAAAATACAAATTTAAGATATTAGATTCATCTTAAATTTTAATTCGACTAAATTCGAGTTATTTTCAATTTATTATGATTTTTTAAAGTCATCTGCTCATATGACATGAATAGATGTGTTTGTGAATATTATTTCGAAACTATGTGATTTTATTTTACATTATTGGCTAAATAAAATTCAAAACTGTTTATAAGTCATGTTCCTTATAATGTTTTTAGTATTTGCGTGAAATTTCACATTTATTAGAGTTCGTTTGATAGACTAACAAAAATTCAAGTTTTAATCGTCTTAAAAGGTCTTGAAAGTATAAGCTTACATTTTTATTCCTTGAGAGGTATCAAAAATGAGTTTTTGAATATGTTATTTTGAAAATCATTAACTTTGGAATTTTAGAAAGCTATTGTTAAATTTTTACAAATTTATCATTAGTAGTTTGAGAGAAACTTCTTTAAAAAAATGTATGTGCATAAGTTTTCACTAAAAACCACCATTGGGAGTCCAAACATATATTAACTCATTAGCCATAACGAATTTCATTCCTTATAAATGAAACTTAGGACATGATTTTCCGGAAGGAGTATAATGAGAATTCAAAATCATATTATGTTGGAACGCGTCATTACTCGAAGTTGACAAACGATATGATTATGTACAGTACTCGTGTAATCGAGATAAATGTTACTCCTTCTATCGTGACGTAGGAAAATGACTAGCAATAGTTTGAAATTTCTTAAGTAGTTAGCATACGGGATTTGTAAATGATGATCACCTGGTAATTAATATGTCAACGTTAGAATGGTTAGACATTAAGTTCAAGAAGCACTAGAAGTGCTTAAGGTTGGAGAAGAGGTTAGTGATGGAACTCGTATGAGGGGCTCACCAAACCGCAGGATCCATAAGTTTAATAAATCACACAAATAATTAATTCTTAAAGCACATAGGAGAAAATAATCCGGAAATAATAAATTATACCTCTCCTACGCTAAGTCATCCACTTGTGGAGAAGCGATTTGAATCGCTAGCTATCGAACTGCAATCCACGCCGTTCGAATCTCCTTCTTGAATCTCCACCAAATCCAACTCTAGGAACTTCTATCATATTCCCGGTCTACTTACTAGAATATCGTGTGGGCAAATCTATCTAGTAATTGGAGAAAAAGAAGATCGAAAATTAGAGCGAAGAACACTGCAATTTTCGAAAATTTTGAGAGAGAGAATCTCTCTATGTGGGTGCCGATTTCTAGCCTTAAGAGAGAGAAAATGACTCCTTCTTATTCTCCTTTTATAGACATAGTGGGCTAGCATAAGGATTCTAAGGAGAATGAATTAGATCTCAAATAATAGAACTCTAATCCCATCTTTATCTCTTGGAGTTACAACTATAATTCAAATTCAATTTGAATAACATTCAAAATTAATATGGGCTTGGACAAATCCATAATCAGATTAAATGATTTTCCACCCTTTTGGACCCAATTTAATTTAATTAATTGGTTAGCCCACCTTTAGACTTAAATTAATTAATTTAAATTAAAATGTTCCCAAATTAATTAATTCATGTAAATGCAAAAAAGAGCAGTTCTATTATAAATATTTATCGACTCCACTATAGGATAAATATTGAACTCATCTTGATTCATTCGAATTACGGACGTAACCCTTTTGTCATTAATTATTTCTAGCGTTTAAGATTTTCTAAATCCATTATTTAATTGAGTTTGCTGACAACTCACAATTAATTAATATATTTATTCGTGAGTGATCCGGTTCAGACCTTTAATATTACATATGGAATAAATTCCCAACCGGCCGGGTTTCTTATGTAATAAACCTTTCTAAACGCCTCACGCGGATTTATCAACTCGTGTCACCGAGACGCGATTCTGTATGACTGATAGTCGAGTACTTTTGGCTAAGCCTTTCACTACTACGCAAGACATCACTACTTAGGGTTACGAAAAACCCGCAAACGTAGATGAATCAAAGCAGCGCAAAATCAACCGCCTATACTAATGTCATCGTCACATATTAAGAAATGAACTAATTTCCCAGACCTCGTTCTAAGTATCAACATGTTAGAACTTATCTCATTGTGAAACCTCTCAATATGTACATGCAAAGCATGTGTATCCGCGTATACATACCGACATCATTCTGCGGGCTAAAGTCAGCTCTCGCATCGAAATGATATCGCAGCCTTTACCGACTAGACTGTCCAAGTCTGTCTAGACTGTGACTTTATATTACAAAGGAGCCGACTGTGTGACCTTCCGTGATCATCGATCCGCCACAGTTTACAATTGTAATAAATGGGCTTGTTTGCAATTCAAAATATAACAATAATAAATAACAAACCAATGATAGAAATATTTATTCTCATTAAAGTGAAATTGAAAACAAGTGTGATACATCGTCTAAGCATGAAACATGTTTTGAGGTATACAAACCCTTACAGTTAAAGCCTATCAATTTGTACTTAGCCATGAGATTCATCTTGTAGGGCCTTACCGAGGAATATCATCTATCTTATGCAATGGAATGTGATCTCCATACATCGGTGACAGGTATGAGTCTATTTATAGTACGATATTTTGAGTTAATAAGCTCGAACTGCTTTTTCTGAAAATGTGAATTTACATGCCAAATATTTTTATTATACTCATGTGTATCATATATGTGACGGATCGGTATTACCGTACCCGTTGAGTGGCGCTGCCAATGATGTAAGTTAACAATTGTGCCTTGAGCCGGATCCGGCCAAGGTAGTGTACACGGAAAATCCGGATCAGGTGAACTTGGCAACGTTTCCCGGTCTTGGCGAAAGGGGATTATTCGCGGAAGACTTTGGTTTTCCCCGTCTAGTCGCAATGAGGAACACTATGAATGAGCAAAGAATGATGATGATCTCGTAATGATGGTAAAATGTATGTTTTCATATGTGTACGATGGGTTTTCGTTTTAAAACGCCATGCATTATATGGTTGAGCATGTAATATTTTTTAAATGCAGATTTATGTTGTTTTTCACTGAAAATCGGGCAACGACTCACACTGAGTACACTAGTACTCAGCCCAAAATATTTTTCAAATGTTTTAACAGATTTTAGGAGGACGGTGATGAGTTGGCGATGAGGTCGGCCTGATCGAGTGTCTTATTCATAAATGTCGATTACCAAGGTGATGGTAATGTCATATTGATACTTATTATGTTGTCATTTGATTTCACCTTGTGTATATTACCTTCTTTATTCTAAATTCATGGTCTTATCATGTTGACCGTCAATACAAAACTTTCAACCTTCGATCTCATTTATTTCCATGTCTACAGTTTAATGTTTCCATACATTGAACTCGTGTTGTATCTAGTGTGTCCAAACTCCTGGAGTTTACCCTTCTTCTTTAATTATTAATCATTATTGTCGTATTGAAATATTTCTCAATTATATTACACTAAAACCCAATTTCGCGTAGCCCCCTCCTGCGGGGCGTTACATATACAGTCTCGCCAGCGGCATAGGCCCAGCGATTGTTGGGGGTCTAGCGGTCGCTGGCTTTGTCTTTATACTTTGCTCAGCGCTTGCACCCCAGCGAGTGCGGCAAGTCCAACGTTTGCGGGGTGCTTGCCTCTGCTCGTCGCGCTCAGGTCGGCTCACGTCCGTCCATCTCGCACTCCTTTTAGGCCTCTTTTGCCTTATTTTCGCCGTCCTTTCGATACTTCTTCGGCACCTATAGATCATTTGCTTGTCCTCAAGAAAAATCTGATTACGGAATAAACTCGAGTTAAATCATTAATCAACATGCAAGCCTCAACAACCTTACATACTTTCAAATTGTCACGACCCACCTTCACTAACTTGTAGTAATGATGGGTATAACCGTGACTCGGGAATAGAATATAGAAATGAATAAGAATAATGGGTAATAGCTCGGAGGTGAATACATGATAAGTACTTCAATGAATAAGGTTTCGTGCACGAAACAAAACGTCTAGAAATACTAAATACTGAAAAGAGTGTTTGCAGCGGAAACTGGATCATTTTCTAAGTCTACATGTATGAAGACATGTAAACCCCCAAGAGTTAACGCTAATTGAGTTCGACAAAACCATCGCTGAGCACTCCTCCTTGACATCACAGCTCAACCTGCACATTTATAAATACATGCAGGGCTGAGTACAAAAGTACTCAGTAGACACATGCCAAAATCGCATTCATACATATATAATTGTCATTGTCATATCACAGTGAAACATAGGGATTTTGTCTGAAAGAAACCTATGTTCACTAAATTCTTTTGTGGGATCTAAAAGTTTGACTGGCCAGTCTAAGTTCTTTAGTAATCAATCATATCTATAATTTCTATGTGCCGGGAAGGTGGCCACCTTCCACGGACACCTTGACCGGCCAACCCGCTAAGATGACTCACGGTCCTTGTGTACACTAGTTCGAGTGAGGATGCTTACCCACTGGAACCCGAATTCGATTTCATAATCATAGCAGATATGTATCATACAAAACATAAAATATTTATGGCAAGACAATACTTGAAATCTCAATTTCAATTCAAAAGCTATTTGAAAAGAAATAACATAAATGCGGATAAACACGCATATTTTCTTTTAGTATAAGAAAGCCTACCTGAACTGCTTCCTTGTCTAGGATCTGAATTCTTTCTCGTTTAGTATTTCCTTCTTCCGTAACCTTAATCGTAATTAAGAAGAAGATACTCCTTGTGAGTATATAAAATCTATTTTATCTAAATAAAAATGAAATAATATTCTATTATTTCATTAATTATTCTAATCCTTTGCTCGACTAATATTCGAGTACTTAGAGGTTTCTATAACTATTTTCGTAGGATTTTAAATCATTCTTTGATTTATTAATCCCTTATATCTTATTTGCTTTACCCAATTAATTAAATAATGGGTACTATAATTATTCAAGATAATTTACTTGCAATAATTTAATTCTAAAATAAAATGCTAAATTATGTCTCTATTGGATAGTATTAATTTAATTAATACTATTTAAGAACTTTAATATTCATTGAAATATTCCTACTAATTTTGTAACTCAATTGATTTATTGGATCAAATCTAGTTATTCATATCCAATCCATTTAATTACTGATCTTTCCAAAGATTCAATTTATTAATCCAATCTTAAGAGATAATTTAATCCATTCTAAATACTTAATATGGGCTCATTCTAACACAATTAATTAGGCCTATTAAATTTTGATTCCAAGCCCAATTCATCATCATTTATTTCAGCCCAATATTGAATAAATTTCGGCCCATAAGAGACATCTGACCCAGCCCATTCGATTTGTTTGACTCGGCCCAAACTGAATTTATTCTCAGCCCATTTGTTTTAATTTCATGAATTTGGCCCAATTGCTCTAGACAAACTATCCTAATCTTCACTCTAATTCTAACACACTCCAGTCGTTTCCCCCTCTCTCTCGCTCTCTCTCTCTTTGCTCTTGGTTTCCCTCGCCTGAACCTCGACTGCTCCTCCCTTCTCCCGTTCTCTCTCGGTCTCTGTCATCTCTTAGCCTTCAGCTTCGCGACTGCTATCGGTTGGGAAACTCACCGGAGCACCTCACCATCAAGGTAAGATCCCTCTTCCTCTCAATCCTTTTTCTAATTTCAATTGCATTTTCATTTCTAAAAGTCTATACATCCCCTATTTTACTTTGATTTTGGTTTGAACCTACCTAATACTTCCAGCTTCTTTTCTGAAGCAGGGACGACGTCTCACGTCGCCTCTCTTTGCTCCCGGTCTGGTTCTGGTCGGCGGAGCTTCGTCGGAGTGCTTCTGGACTGCAGTCGCCGATTCTTTGTAATACCCCGTCTTTTTAAGTTCCGAAATAAATGATATTCGAAAGCGAATATTAATTTCATTTTGAAAATTTTAGTTAATTAAAGAGAATTTAATCTAGTAAAGAGGAA
>JAPKLX010000154.1:101154-128557 GCA_026898415.1 Leonotis leonurus | reverse complement strand
AGTCTATGTTCATAGTTGAACAACAAACCCTAAGCATTTAAATTCCAAAACATAGAAACAGAATAGGAATTCATGTTTCTGTCAACTTGAGCATTTGTTTAAAACAGAGAACCAATTCTAGATCATAGGTTAAATGCAGACATTAAATCAGAATATAAGCACAAACTTAGAACTAAAAACGTGCATGTCCAGATCAGAAACTAAAAATCTAGAATAAGGAAGAAATAAAGCTTAGCTTAGGCAAGTAATTCCACTCGGTGGTATTGAGAACTCAAACCTCCATCCAAGCTGCCCAAACATAGAAATACAATTAAAAAGTCAGACATTTAACAAGGAAAGATTAAAAGAGATTATCATATACAGAAGTTTACCTAGCAGAAACAGAACTCCACCTCTGAATCCCAAACCACCAAGCAGAACTCCACCTCTAAATCATCTCAACCCTAATCAACCAAACCGAATACCCTTTTTCAGAAAAGAAAATATTTCAGAAAATACAGAACACTACTAAAAACACATCCAAAGTTAATCCTATTTCCAAATCTCTAACATGCAGACACAGTTAAGGGCTTAGAAATTTAAAACAGAAGGTTTGGAGCCATTTTACCTTCTGGAAAGAAATCAGAAACCAAAGCACCACTGTAAGAAATAGAGTCGAGAATAGAGAGAGATAAGGAATAATTGAAATCTGAAATTGAAAACTAGATAGAGTTAGGTTCCAAACCAAAATCAAAATCAAACTTAAGAAGTAAAGATTTCAGAAATTGAAAACTTAATTGAAGCTAGAAGGGGGTAAGAGAAAGAGGAACCTTACCTTGAGGTCGCTGGCAAGGGAGCTTCGGTGAGTGACCTTTCGAAAGCAGCGAGAGGCAGAAAGTGAGAAGGGAGAAATAAGGAGAATGAGAGTGAGAGAGAGTGAAACCAGACGGAGAAAGAGAGATGGAAGGAGGGAAGGAGATAGAAAACAAAGAGAGTAGAGAGGGGAGCAGAGAAGAAACGAGAGAGGAGGAAGAGTTAGAGGGAAAGTCGAGAGAAAACAGAGAGAAGCGACGAGGGAGAGAAAGAAGGAGTGTTTGTGTCTGTGAAGGGCAATGAATTAGGGTTAGGGTAAATTAGTTTAGAGTGTTATAGAAATGGGCCGGGTTTATGGGCCGGGTCGAATAGATTTTGGGCTGGGAATTTAATTGGTTTTGGGCCTAAATAAAGGGAAAGGTTGGGCTGAATTAATTAAAACTTATGGACCGAGTTATTTAAATCTGATGGGCCCAGTTCTTAATTTTAAGATAATTAATATTTAAATTAATTAAATTAATTATTAAGCTCACTTAATTAATTATAAATGGACTAATTTAAATATTTAATAAGATAAGATTTAATCAAGATGGAGTTACATTAATTAAAAATATTAAATATTGAAGAAGGGATAGTATATATATATATACATTATATATTAAATCAAAGAAGATCCAATTTATTTAATTGAGTTCTAAATTAAGAGAAATAATATCTATACTTATATTAAGGATTTATTGAAAGTACTAATATTCTAAGGTTATGTAAAGAGTTAAATAAATATAACTTATAATATTAATTGAATTATTAATTATTGAGAATTAATTATTTCATTAAGTATTAATACACTTATCGCACATAAAGGCAATTACCGGATAATTGAATCAAGGATTCAACACATTAAATAATATTGATCTGAAGTATCAATATCTAAATTAACGAGTCGAAACGAGAATAATATATATTCTTACAATTAAATACACTAAGGGCATTTTAACTTATACGAGCTCTTCTAAAGGTTTTTACGAGAGACCTGTTTCGCGTTTTGAGATCAAATCAAGTGCAAATCGAAGTTATCCAAGTAGGCTTTCTATTACAATTAAAATTATGTGTGCACGTATAATATTTATGCTGCATTCGAATTTATTTCAAATTGAGAAAATATGTTTCAGAGTGTTGTCTTGCCGAAATGATTATATTTTGTATCAATGCCTGTCTGATTAAGGGTACCTGGTGTAAGGATCCAGGATGCCTGGTTTAAAGGATCCGAAGAATTTAAATCGAATTCGGGTTCCAGTAGATGGTGTAACCTACTCGAACTAAATGTGCACAAGTAACCATGAGTCATCGATCGGGTTGGCCGGTTAAAGGACCGTGAATCATCGATCGGGTTGGCCGGTTCGGTGTCCGTAGAAGGTGGCCACCTTCTCGGTACCATAAATCATCAAATTACAGATATGGCAGTATACTAAAGAAATTAGACAGCTGTCGAATATAGGATCTTTCACAAATGAATTTAGTGAATGTAGGTGCTTTTAAAGACAAAATCCCTATGTTTCACTCTTACGGCATTGACAATTATATATGTATGTATGCGATTTTGGCATGTGCCTACTGAGTACGTTTGTACTCAGCCATGCATGTATTTATAAATGTGCAGGTTGAGACATGATGATTGGAGATGCTCTGGCGGGCTTGTCGGTCTTTAAATAAATCTTGGGTGTCCACGTGTCTTCATACATGTAGACTTCAGTCGATCCTCATTCCGCTGCGAGAGTTTCTATCAGTTTTTGGTTTGGCAAAGTGGCCAACTATGTAAATTAAATCCTGGTGTGAACTAAACTCAGTTATTGAATTACCTTTCGGTTCAGTCAGAGCTTTCAGTATACTCAGTATTCCACTTTATCCATTAATCATTTATCCGTTAGTCGCGCAACCGGACTCTGCTGGGAGGACAAAGGTCGGGGCGTGACATAAATCATACTACGTTCTGTAGTATGCAAAGAAAATGTAACACCCTAATCTTATATGACTTTAATTTATAAATATTTAATGCGGAAATAATATTAAATAAAGACTAAAACATAATTAAGTGAAATAATTTTTTTTTTCTTTTAATGATTTAGTAAAAATAAAATCTTTAAACTTAAAATATTAATAAATTGAAATAGACTAACAAATCACTTTTAAAATAACCATAATTGACTTAAGCATAATAATATGGTTTTGCAAGTCAATCAAAATACACATATTTTCAAAGTCTAGCATTCTAGCCAAAGTACTTAATATATAAATGCATAGAGTTTTCTTAAATAACATAGCACGTCATTCGACTTCCCACGCGTCTCCGAGCTCAAGTACCTGAAATGTTAATGTGGGGAATGAGCATACAAAAGTATACTCAGTGTGTGATATTATGCAAGAGTTGTCCACGTTAATAAAACGGTAAACACATATGGTCATATAACATAGACTTGATTTCGCACGGTGGGCTTTTACCCCAAGAACCTTTTCAGATTCTGGATCCTTTACTGAATCCCTGGCCTCGTATAATGTATATGCACGGTGGGCTTTTACCCCAAGAACCCTTTCGGATTCCGGATCCTTTACTGAATCACTGGCCTCGTATAATGTATATGCATGGTGGGCTTTTACCCCAAAAACCCTTTCGGATTCCGGATCATTTACTAAATCCCTGGCCTCGTACGCTTGCGCAAGACTTTTCATAGATCGATAGCATAAAGCATATCACATAGCATAGTTTCATATTAACACATACAGTCACACATAATATTAAAATGAACAACGATAATCAACGGCATAACTTAAATAAATCACCACACCTTAAACCTTGAACTTGAATATATAATCGGGTAGTTAAGACCTCGTCAAAGTCTTAGTCACGCCGCACCTAGTCACATATTTATCACAAATTTGTACAAGGTCAAAATAAAACTTAATTTATATTAATTAGACTTTAAAATTACTTATACAAAATATTAATATTTAATCATTTTTTTGACATAAATTTTTAAGTATTAAACTGTTTTAATATTTAGAAAATTACGTATATATTTATTATAAAAAAATTAATAAAGGCATTTAAGCCATCTACTATATTTAAAAGAAAGAAGCCCAAAAATCCTTTTTAAAAGCTTATAGATTTAAATAGCAAAGTCCATCTAATTAAATCTAATTCAAATGGCCCTAAATTCAAATTTAATAAGAAGCAGAAATGAATTCGTTCAGCATAAAAGATAGCTCTCTCTTCTCCTTTCCCAATTTCTAAACTCATGCACAGTACCTCTCTTTCTTATCTTCTACACTCATATACTTC
This sequence comes from Leonotis leonurus, assembly GCA_026898415.1. Classification (NCBI taxonomy): domain Eukaryota; kingdom Viridiplantae; phylum Streptophyta; class Magnoliopsida; order Lamiales; family Lamiaceae; genus Leonotis; species Leonotis leonurus. The sequence continues at coordinate 124,428 of JAPKLX010000154.1, read as the reverse complement.
CTTTATGTTTTATTTCTATTTTTATTTTCAAAATTCAACTGCTATTAACACTAACAGTGCTCATCTTCAATCTATTGATAGACAGAAGTAGTAGCCAAAGCCACCGCTTCTGTCGCCGTTTCACCTTCCGATTTCTTGTTTTATTTTTATTTTTATTTATTTTTTTCTTCGGTGTCGACAACACCACAGTTACCCAACTTAGATTTATCCAGTGAAATTTCCATTGATAAAAGGTACCATTTTTATTTTTATTTTCATTTTTGTTTATTTATACATATATATACACACACACATATATGAATAGGATTGTAAAGATTTAGGAATACTTACTGTGAGTGATCTACTTCAAGAAAAAAAAAGAACACTGGTCTGGTCGAGCTACTTTGCGTGAAGAAAATGGTGAAATATTTGAGTGCAGAGGAAAAGTTATGTATTGGAATGGTGTTTTGGGTTGTGAAAATATAAAGCACTGTGATTGTATAAGTAGAGAGATATTGTTGTATCTTGCATAGGCTTGTAGGGGAAACACTAGTATAAGTTTGTGTAAGATAAGAAAGATTTCAATGAGGAGGATAAGTTTTGCAGACATAAAAAAAAAATCTTGCCAAGATATCATCTTTTTTTTCAACCCCTAGATTTAAAATAGGCTATAGGTTCTAAATAAGTCATTTTAGAATGGGTTGAAATAAATTTACTAAACGCTAAACTAAGAAATATACCTATAAATCAAACTTAAATAAAAGAGATTCACATAAAATTTAAATTCATTTAATAGATTAGATTTATTATTTTAATACATATGTAGTCACATATTATAATTTTTAATATTTATAATTAAATTTTATTCGTTATGGTTCAACTAGGGGCGCGACTTATACTATAACAAACTTGACACATAATTTTCTTTGAAATCAAAATAACAATTCATGATATATAAATTTAAGAAATTTCAAATAAATATCGGGAATCGGGTTGTGACAGAAAATAGATGATAACAGACTTTCCTGAAGACGACAAAAGGCCAGCAATGAGCTTGAAAACCGAATGACTCCCGAAGTCGATTACCTGCACAAACTACAAAAACCAAAGCATATATCTACTAAAATAAAAATAATAAAGAAAGCACGAAACAACGAAATAGAAAAAGAAAAGACACAACCTAGTACGTTGGGTCATTCGGGTAGTGGAAATGGTCGGAGGGAGGTGGAGGATTGAGTTCGGTTCATCTCGACCACGCATCCTTGAGTGAGGTGACACGGGTGTCGATGGGTTGAACTCGTGTGTGAATGGACTGAACATGGGTGTCAATGGACTAGGCAGAGTTTTGGATGGATTTGAAGAGATTGTGCTGGGCATCCATCCTAGCGAATATCTTGGTTTGGAACGTGTTAAAGATATCGCCGTAAGGGTAGCCAGTTCTGTAGCCGAACTTTCCGCTGTGGGAGCCACTAGCATAGTCTCTCGGAAAACCGCCATGGGAGCCCCATCATAGCCGCCTTAGTACGCCTGATCCTCCATGGCGGTGTTGCCCATATGAGCCTCCTCATTGGCCGGGTCCACCCCCGAAGAGGGGCCGACACCATCTTGTTGGTCAAATGCGACCTCCAGCTCTAAGTCTCGGCAGAGGCACTCCCTTTGCTCGTATGGCACAAAGGTAGTCTCCGAAGACAAGAGTACGCCATTTTGAGGCCTGCATAGTGAATTGGGAGGCTTGGGATAGGAGTCATGTATGGGGTCAACACATGCAAATCAAAGTGACGAGCAAGACCGAATGTAATATAGCTTAAGGACGGGTGGACTTTCTCCAGCTTCTTAATACTGTCTATTTGGCCTCAGATGAAGGATGCAATTAGGGGTGTCAACCGGAACTGGAAAATCATGATTTTGTAGAACCGGGTACCGGACCTTCCATTCTACCGGTTAACCGGGTACCGGTTAACCGGTAGAACCAGTTAAGGAAGCGGTTTATGTCCATCAATGAATTTTATGGGCCTTTTATTAATTTATTGGGCTGGGCCTAGGCTTGTCAATGGGTGGGTTTTACCCGGACCGGAACCGGAACCGGTCAAAACCCGCTCATTTTAAAGTTATGGTTCCGGTTCCGGTTCCGATTCTAGACCCGTACAAACTCGCTCACCGTCAGTCCAGACCCGACCCGACCCGTAAGGTACGGTTTCGGTTCTAGTCCGGTCCGGCCGGATCATTCTTTTTTTCTTCAATTTTTTTTATCTTAAAAAAAATAATATTTTATAATATCTCGTGTTACATCCTTAATCGTAGACGAACACTCTGTACGTCCTAATTCAATAATAAATGTACCCAAACAATAAATACATATAAGTTGTAAAATAATTATGGTATTTAAGTGACTTTTGAATAATGGTTAAATAAAATAAGACTGAAGTTTTATTATTAAATATTTTATATTTAATTAATCTATTTAGAATCTGGATTCGTTTTAATGAATTGGTGATTAAAATAATTATATAAATAAAATATAGCAAGACCCGTGGGTAACCCATACCCAATATATCCATGGGTATTCTCCCGGACTAGAACCATTAATATTTTAATTAACGGTCCGGGTCACCGGGGTCCGGGTCCGAGTCCGGACAGTCCGGTTCCGATTCTAGAACCGTAACTAATTTAATGGTTCCGGTCCGAGTTTTACCCACCCATTGACAAGCCTAGTTGGGTCGCCTGGCCCAAAATTTCATATTTTTCATGACTTGACAAAATTATTTCTAAATGTGCATAAATGCCCAATAGTTGCTTAACAGCCTGGGCGACAACTTTTCAACATAGAAAATTAATGCACAAACACATTTATATATTTCTTTAAATTAAATTCATGCACACACACATATATATTTCTGTAAATTAAATTAAATTTAAATCCAATACATCTAAAATTAATCACAAATCATAACATAAAAATAATTAATCAAAAACACACGTCCCTGTAAAAAAAAATATCCAAAATAAAATTTTAATATAAATTAATTTCAACTTCTAAGTTCAACCAAAAAGACATGTAAACATGTTTACAATTTTAAGCTAACATCCAAAATATAATATGAAAATATCCAAGATAAAACACAATCAATATTCAATAATCAAGAAGCATCATCCTTGCGGCCGGTATTAAGATCAATCACTGACCCCACCGAATTAATCACGGACGTACTAGTGCCACTATTGCCAACATGAGTTGCATTCACTCCCAATTTATCTCCACCAAAATCAAGAGAATTTATCATTGTAAATATTAAAGAAATGAACAAATTAAATAAAATGGAGTGATAAAAAAAATTCATATAAACTAAGTAAACATATACTACAATACTATATACATGTATGAAATTCTTTTCGTTGTTGTTCTTCTGATGCATCTTCTTCATCAAGAATGAATGTAGAACTCGATCTCAACCAATCTGAAGAGCAAATTAGATCTTCAACCATCTCGAGATTCAAAGAGCTTCTAAATTGGTCGAGCACTCGACCTTCCATACTAAAAGTAGACTCAAAAGCAAGGGTGAATATCGGAATAGCCAAGATATCTCTTGCCATCTCAGAAAGAATCTTATATCTCACATTATCCTTCGACCACCACTGAAGTATATCAAATGTGTCCATACCCTCATCATCATCTTCATGTCCACTCTTCGTATGTTGTGGTTCCGAAAAATAAATGGTCATCTCAGAAAAATCATCAGTACTAGATTGAGTTCTTTTAGGAATAATACAACTAGTACCTCCTCGAGGCCGAGTTCGAGCACGCCGTAGCTGTAAAGTATTGGCCAATTGAGAAGTCTGAGATTGAGAAGGAGATCCACTTTCTACTGGAGTAGATATATGCATTTGCCTCTTTTTAAAATTGAACAATTGATGCATGAGTTCCTTCACATGTACTAAAAAGGTCGTTGCCCGAACTTCACCATAAACTTGGGTCAAACATGTCTCCACGTGGTCCAACTTCTGTCGTAAATCAAGTACTGCCGCTATGTAAAGTAATTTGTTCATCTTTGGATTCAAATCCTCGTTGTCCAACCAATAATTGCCAATCTTTTCCTTCATCCTTTTAGCCATAGACTTCATTTCTTTATCAGGGCGCATCTCCAAGTCAGAAATTGCCTCAAAAATGCCACTCATTTCTTTGAAAAACAAATGAGATGTAATATAAGTGGTACCCGAGAATAAGAGTGTGAAGTCATAGAATATCTTCAAGTACTCGATCATCTTCCTCACATTCACCCAATCTTCATCTCAAGGCGCTCTGAGGATTATATCCTTGTACATCTTAGAATTCATATCATTTCCAAAAGGATCATATGCTCCGGCATAACACGTGATTAACATAGCATATGGCTCAGTCGACTCTAGCATTAAGTAGGTGGAGTTCCACCCTGTAGGAACATCTAAGCACAAACCTTTTTTATCTTTCCCAAAAATTTCAGCAAATTTGTAGAAAGCATTTGATCTCATCGGCGAGCTCTTAATCCACTTCACAACTTCTCTAATTCTCCTCCATCTAATCCAATTTCATTAAGACCAACTGATACCGCCAAATTAATGATGTGCGCCACACATCGTAAATGAAAGTACTTCCCGCCCAACATATTGGTATCCCTTAAGTCGAGAAACTTACCGACATGTCTCACTGCCCCGTCATTTGCTCTTGCATTATCCACAGTTCAACATAAGAGCCTTTTAAGATCTCACTCGTTCAATATATTCACAATGGCCATACCAATGTCTTCCCCCTATGCCCAATTATTTTGCGAAAGCCAATAGGTTTTTATGAATCCTCCAATCAGCCCCAATAAAATGAGTTGTAACACAAATATGTTATTAATTGCAGTTGTCACGCCCCGTTCTCCGCCCTTGTGGCGAAGTCCGGATACGCGACTATGAAACAAATAATTAAATAAAGGATAAAAAGAAAACTGTGGACTTAACCGAACGAAAGGATATTTTATAACTGAGTCTTAGTTCATAACAAGAATTTAACTCTGAATTGACACACTCGTCAAACAAAACAAATGGAACCTCTTGCAGCGGAATATGTAGGATCGCATAATAAAATCCTACGTGTGTGAAGACACGTAGAACCCCTAAGAGTTAACACTAATTGAGTTCGACAAAGCCATCGCTGAGCACTCCTCCTTGACATCACAGCTCAACCTGCACATTTATAAATATATGCAGGGCTGAGTACAAAAGTACTCAGTAGACACATGCCAAAATCGCACACATACAAATATAATTGTCAATGCCGTAAGAGTGACACGTAGGGGTTTTCTTTAAAAGCACCTACGTTCACTAAATCATTTTGTGAAACCTTTTCTTTGACTGATCAGTCTTTTCTTTAGTATTCAAGCCATATCTGCACTTTAACTTATGGTACCGAGAAGGTGGCCACCTTCTACGGACACCGAACCGGTCGACATCTACGACGACTCACGGTCCACTATAACCGGTCAACATCTACGTCGACTCCCGGTTATTTACTTGTGTACACTAGTTCGAGTGGAGACGCTAACCCACTGGAACCCGAATTCGATTTCCTCTTATTTAGATCCTTAATTCAGGAATCTTTCAGATAGGCATTGATACAAAACATAAATCATTTTCGGCATTACAATACTTTGAAACATATTTCCTCAATTTGAGATCCTTTCGAAAACAATCATAAATAGCATACGGCACACATAATTTTATAGAGTTTAGAAAAGCCTACTTGGATAACTTCGGTTTGCACTGACTTTGATCTCGCAACACGAAACAGGTCTCTCGTAAGAACCTTTAGAAAAACTCGTATAAATTAAAATGCCCTTTGTGCATTTGAAACCTTTAATCGTAAGAATATATATTATTCTCGGTTCTCGTTTCGACTCGTTAATGGAGATATTGATACCTCGGATCAATATTCTTTAATGTGTTGAATCCTCGATTCAATTATCCGGTAATTGCCCTTAAGGCAATAAGTGTATTAACACTTAATGAAACTCTCAATAATTAATCATTCAAATAAAATTGTAATTTCTAGTTATTTAACTCTTTAAATAACCTTAAAATATTCATCTCTTAAATAAATCCTTAATTAATAAGAGATATCTATTCTCTTAATTTAGATCCTAATTAATAAATAAATTGGATCTTCTTGACCTAATACTTAAGCTTTAATTATCTAAATTAATAGCTCTAAATATTAATACTTAAGATATATTACTAACCCTTCTTCCATTATTAGTATCACTAATTTATGTAGCTCAACCTAAATTTCTTTAAGTCTTATCTTATTAAAATCTTTAAACTAGCCCATTTAATTAATTATGTGAGCTTACTAATTAACTTAACTAGTTTAAGTATTAATTAGCTTAAGATTAGTAACTGGGCTCATTCTAATTATTTCTCGGTCCAAATAATCGACCCATGCATTGATTTAATAACTGAGCCTATTATATTTACTTCGTTTGGGCCCGTTCAGGATTTATTCTCGGCCCACTAATCTAGAGTCATGGCCCATTTGATCTGAATATTCTAGCCCATTCAAATTCTTACTAGTTCATCCCATGAGATCAATTGGTTTGGCACCAACTTGGTTTATTTCTGGAGCCCAACAAGATGAATGTCTGGCCTGTCATCCCGGCCCATAACCCGGCCCAGATTCTAGAATCCTTCCAGCCATGGTCTAAAACCTAGGGTTGTAACCCAATACATCCCTCTCTTCAACCTTCACTCCACGCCTCTCCTCCTTTCTTTTCTAGCAGCGTCGCTGCTCTTCCTCAGCCTGCTCTCGGCTCTTCCGCTTCGGCAGCGAGGTAGCAGCACCTCCTCCCTCCTCCTCGACTCTCTGCTTCTCCTTCTCGACGTGCGCCCGATGGCAGCTGCTTGGAGGTGGTGCTGTCACCCCCTGCTACACCACCGCTGCTCCTTTCCCGGTAAGCTCCTTCTCGTTCTACCTCTTTAAATTCTCATCTTTCTTCCTAGTCCCTTAATTCTCTATGCGATCTCCCTCTAGCTTTCCCTTCCCTTCCTCCCTAATTCCTCGGCGCTGGACTCAACTCCCTCTCCAGTGAGGTCTCCTCCCTTACTGTAAATTCTCTTCTTGGTATGTCTCTTTCCTTCCTCCTTTATTTTCTAAATTATGGTTTAAACCCTAGTTTTAATAATTTCTGTTTCAAATTTTCAGGTTTTCCACAACTCTCGGTCTCTCCTGCTCTCTCTCTGTTTTCTCTTTCTCCGGCCGCCGTCGACCCCAAGATATAATTTCCTCCCTTTCTTATCTCTTCTAGTTTATTTCAGTTTTGTAGTCTTAGTTTAAATTTTCATAATCTGTTGTTAATGCATGTTCTAACGTGTCTTTGGGACAGAGAGTATAAAATAGGATCTGGAGTATGTTTTGAAGTCTTTTAGTTGTTCTATCCCTCTGTCCAAGCATAATTTAGGTGTTTTGAGTCTCCTCTCTTATTTGGAATTTGTGTGGTGTGAAGGTGGCGTTCTACCAGCATGTTAAGTTCTAACTTCTCCTTCATAAGGGCATAAATAGAGTCATAAATGGTTACTAAGCATGTTATGTTCTAAATTTAAGTATTCAAACCTAAGTGGAAGTTCTGAATTTGGGAGCATGCTTTTATGCAGGTCTATGTTCTGAAATTTTTTTCAACTTTTATTTTCTAAATTTCAATCTCTGCACATATAATTCTGGTTACGAGCTTTCGGATAAAGCCATAGTTCAAATCTGAAATTTGAAGATATATATATATATATATATCTATCTATCTATGTTCTATGTTATGAAATCTATAGACTTAACTCAAAAATTCTGCCCATTTAAGAGTTCATGGTTCGGTTCCTATCTCAATCTGAACTTATTCTAAGTTCATTAGTCTGGCCCTCAAACTGATATCTTAAACATATAATATAAATACTGAACTCTGCAATCTTTATTAATTATTCTTATTTTCTGAATCTGAAACTATGTCTACGTTTTATAGATACTTATGTTTTGTTGTTCACACCATGAACATATATTTTTAAGTTCAGTTTTCTGGCCCTTAAACTGGGCGTTTGAAACATAGACATTCATATATATAAACTGATCTTTTTGGAAAAACTAAAAGATCGAGTCTATTTTCTGTAAACTGTAAAGTTGGTACTTTGTTTTGGTTTTCCCATGTATCAAGCTTCAGTTTTGTTTTTATTTAGGACTTGAAATTATTCTACTTCTTAATGCAAATCTGGATTGTTTATAACTGTAGGTTTTCTGTTTTCATAGATGAATTAGGAGGCAATAAAAAGTTTTATAGTTTATATAGGATTGAAATTCAAAACTATAAGAGATATTATTTAAAGGTAGAGCTAGAGTTAAATTTCATTACCTCAAGCACTTCTACTACTTCTCTCTTTGTTAACTCAACATGCTGCCTATACTTAGGAGCTGAGACAATTCTGGTCTGGGACAGGTTTGTTCCTCCTCTTATTCTTCTTAAGAGTGAATGCTATGTGCTTGAGTGTGAGGTGGTGGTTTGTTTTTAGAGTGTAACTTTGTCTAAGGCAGTAAGTTGTAGTATTTATAGGTGAATGAAGGTTGATTGAGGTCTGGGATCTAATCCTGAGTGTTTTGTGTGTAGTAGTAGTATTCCTCTAATCCACTTGAATACTCTATGTTTTTGCAGGGGATAGAAGCATGGAGCAGCAGCTCTGCCTCCCCCTTTCATTTCAGCCGAATCAAAGCTACTTCAGCTTTGTCTCTGGTCCTTACTCTCATTGGTTGATTTGGGCAGTTTGTAAGTTCTCTGAATGTGATGGAGTGTAGCAGTGTATTTCCTACCCTTACTTTCCTAGACAGCCGTCCAAATCCCTTCTTTTTAGCTATTTTGAGTTCTTCTATACTACTTTTGACTTTTCTTAGCTTTAAAAGATGGTTTTGTTGTATAATATCACAATTATAAGTCTTGATTAAATCTTTACTCAACCTATGGCAGCCTTGCCCTTCTCACTCCTTCTGCAGCAGCCAATCACATTGCCTAGAGCCCCCAAATGTTGACATTTTGGTGTGGGGACATGTAATATCCTTTGTAGAGGCTGCAGCCTTTTCTATACGTTATATTATTGTATCTTAACTTGTATTGGTTATCTACTTATTTACTTTGTAAGAAAATCTCACTTTGTAAGATTTGATGAGACATTAATCTATCTCCTCTTTTCATTATAAACGTGTAGTAGGCTCCATGGGATTTCCCATTTTTTTATTTCATTTCTTGTTTATTTATTCCATATCATCTATACATATATATATATTATTCAACATCATATCTTACACTTTCATTACGATTATTTAAAACTTTTAAGAGAGTAATTATACAATCATATCTAAATATATTGTGTTTTAACTTTACTTGATGGATATTACTTCTCTAAATTCTTTAAGGTATCAAAATGATAATCATAAGAATAATAATAATAAAATTTCCTTCAGGATAATATTTGATACTAGTTCTTAATAATAATTAACAAAGATTTAATCCCATATTAAATCTCATTCATAATTTAAAATTGGAATTATTCCAATTTAGATACTATGAGAATAATTATTTCAACGTTCATATTCACGAAATTTTAATTAGTCACGAATTTTCCAATACGAGATAGCTCTAAATATAGCGGGGCATTACAGCAGTCCAACAATCAGTGGTGATGGACATTCTTCCCATGTCTTCCTTCTTGAAAAAAGATTTCAACTTCTCCTTTTCCTCTACAAACAACTTTACATAGTTTTCTCTTATTGTGTTTCAACTCGGAATGTTGAAATCTGGACAAACACGAGCAAGAAACTTCATAAATCCTTCTTTCTCCATATATTTGAAAGGAAGCTCATCAAGGATAATCATCTCGGCTAATGCAAGTCTAGCTTCCTTCTGTGAAAATTTCCAAGTTGATAGTGATGTTGTACCACTATCCTCACCGACACTAGCTTTAAAAATTAACTTCGTCTTACCATCTTTTTTCTCTTTCTTCCCCTTGCATGATATAGTATGTTTTCTCAAACCCGATGTGCCATTAGTGTCTAGATCGGCAGCAATACGAGTCCCACAACGGTTGCATAAGCTTGTCCTTTTAGTTACTGGAGGATCCCTTTCACCTTTTTCCAAAATAATATAATCTTCCCAAGCATCAATTTTTAATTCTCTTTTCTTTTGTATTTTTCCTCATCTTTTACCACCCGTAACAGTATTACCGGCTCCTCCTTCGATTAGTTCATGTTCCCTCTAATTGATTATCTTCTTCATCTTCTAAATCTTGATCTTGAGAAAAATAATTTCCTTCACCCTCCATTTCATTACTATAACAATTTGCATAAAAGATTTAAATTTATCATAATCATAACAATAATTTATAATTGGATTTGACATTTTCATAAACACAACCCCCTGCACCTCAATAATCAAGTTTCACCAACCTCTATCAACCAATTATCTATTATAAGTAATAAAATACTAACTAATAAATTAATTGAAATATACATATAAAGATATGCATACTAAAACAACCACAAATTGCAGTATTGCACTACTTGTAATATTTACTTATATAATGTCGATTTAATATAATTTCTTGCCATATCATTACATCATTTTTCTTATTTATATTTCCAATTTCATTATTTGCATTTTTAAATAGAAATTGCAATGCATGTAACTTAAGGAGAATAATTTAGAAATTTTGTGCTACTTTGTGAGGTTTATTAGTCAATTTATTTACAAGAATAAAATATGTTATTATAAGATATTTACATGAAAATAATACGTAGTAAGAATAATTGGAGGAATATAGCACTTCAACCTAAACTGTAAAAATAATCAAATATTGCCAAAAATTTAATACTAGGAAGTAGGAAATAATGCACTCAAACTCAAATCTTTATAATCAAGATTCAAGAACAAAAAAGAAAGTAAATAAAAAGATGAAATAAGAGGAAATAGTACTTACGTGTGAGCTAGGACCGTCGGGATGTTGCTGCGCGGAGGGCGTGAGCTGGGCTATGGCGACGACGGGCTGGACAGACGGAGGGCATCGACTGGGTAGTCGTCGACGTGGGTTGGGCAGCGGCGGCGGTGGGTTGGGCAGCGGCGGTAAAGGGCTGGGGCGTTGTGCAACGGCGGCAACAGGCTGAGATTGTTGGACAGCTGCGACGACGGGCTGGGAGTGTTGGGCGGCGATGGCGACGCGACAAGCTGGGAGAGTTTCTTGGAATTGGGCGAGTTTTCGCATGCGAGACTTGGAGTTGGAGATGGAGTATTTTAAATTTTTAAATCTTTAATTATTAGGTATTACTCTATTAGGAATTTTAACTAAAGATGCCCATAAACCCATTTGTTATAGTACACAACCCATGAGCCCATTAGTATAGTCCATTAGTGATAGTCCAAAATTAATATGAAATAGTACACAGCCCATGAGCCCAAAAAATTATATTATAAACCGATACCCGGTTAGGTACCGGGTCAGTACCAGTTAACCGGGTATCAATAAATTCCATAATTTAGGGAACCAAAAAGCGGGATTTGTACCGAAAAATTAGTACTTGGGAACTGGTTCTCGGTCCGGTACCGTTTTTTCCGAGAATCGCTTCCCGATTGACACCCCTAGATGCAATGTAAACCTTCTTGCCGTTTTTTGCGGTCCTGAAAAGGAAATACTCCTTTTCACTCACCATATTGGCTTGTTCCTTCCCCAATATATTGCATGCAATAAATTTGTGGATAAGGGAAAGAGCATTATACCTAATGAAATCACTAGAAGTGTCATTGGGGTTCCAATTATAGAACCCTGTGAGTTCGTGCCAAGCGGCAACGGGATTGAACTCCTTAGGAGTTTGCGTTGCCGCTGATCTGGGGGACGCAAAGCCAAAGATAGAATTCATAATGGCCCCAGTGACAGCAAATTGACTACTCATCAATCGATAGTGCATAGTATTATCCCCAAGCCCATAGCTAAACGAAGTTATCATTTCCCAACATAAATTGAAAAATCATAATAGTTCACTATCAACTAATTTCAACAAATTTAAAGCTTTCAGATATGCAGGAAAAGGAATACATATGAGTATGATATCAATTAAATTCAAGTTAAAATGACGGGAATGAGTAACTTCTAAGTTCGAGAGGCGGCGAAAAAGTCTACCTTTCTTTATCGTGTAGACAAGGAAGGTGCAGTCGGAGTAGCTCGCTTGGATGTTTTTCGGTGGTGCTTCTTCCTCCTCAACCTCCGGTTCCTCATTAAGGGTGTGGAGAAACGCTTGGTGCACCTTTTCAACTTGCATACGAGTTGTTCCTTGCTTGGAATATGATAACCCTCTGGTTGTATCATAAACATATCATAATCATGCTCTCCATGTAGGATCAAACTTCTTAAGTTAAAGATCATGGTGCGCCATCATTTGAAGTATCACTCTGATGGAAGAATGCTTAACTACTGGAGAAAAGATCTCATCATAATTCACTCCTTATTTTTGACAGAACCCTCTTGCAACTAATCTGACTTTATATTTCATGCCCTCTTTTGGGGTTACTCCATCCTTCTTATTGAACACCCATTTGCATGTAACAATCTGCCTCCCCGCGAGTCACTGTACTAGATCCCAAGTCTCATTTTTGTGAAGCGATTCAATCTTGGTTCCCATTGTTGCAAGTCATTGTGTGGCTTTAGAACACATTACAGCCTCACGGTAGGTAGATGACTCAAAAGTCTCCACCTCCTATGCGACTTGCAGAGTATAAAAAACCATCTCATCAAATTCATAGCACAATGGAGGCTGTTCTCCAATCCTTATAACTCGGATAAGATATATACTTTACTGCCTTGGTTGATGATGTGCAGTTGACTTGCTTTCCTGCCCAGATGCAGCAGGTTGCTGCTTGATACCATTGACCTGTGCATCACCAAATCGATCAGGATATGCCTCGTGACCTTCCTATTGACCTTCTTCGTTGATAATTTCAAATAGCTGCTCTCCAGCTTGCTGCAACCCCACCTAGTTGTCAGCTCCCTTGCCATGTTCTCTAGTCATTCCCTTTTGAAAGTCACCCATTTATGGGTTCTCTATTCCCTTGGTAAAGTCACAAATTGCATTCTCATTCGAAAATCACACTTATGTTAATAATAACTCTTCCTTCAAATGGAGACAAGGTAATGTACCCTTTCACCGCCTCTCCGTACCCCATAAAAACTCCCTTCTTGGCCCTTAGTTCCAACTTACCTTCATTGACATGGTAGTAGGTTGTGCACCTAAATGCCTTTATGCTTTCATAATCAGCGAAATGCTAGACCGCACTTAGAAAGGTGTCTTAAGATTGATACATGTGTGAGAACCACAATTTATCAAGTAGCAGGCCATTGTCATGACCATTTCCCAGAAACAAAGATCAAAACCAACTTGGGAGAGCATGCATTGAACTCTCTCCAGCATAGTCTGATTCACACATTCTGCTACACCATTTTTGAAGATGTCTGCCTCACAGATCGGTAGCTAGAAACACCATCAATCTTGTAGAAATCGTTGAACTCATAAGAATAAAATTAAAAGTCGTTTTTTATTTGCAACCTCTTGATCTTATCCCCAGCTTGGTTTATAACCAACACCTTCCACTACTTGAAACACTTGAAAAATTCACTTTTGTGTTTTGTCATGAATGCACAAGTTATGCGAGAGTAGTTATCGATGAATGACGCAAAATAATTGTTCTCACCTAGGGCTTCAAATAGGCTTGGACCCTAGTAGTCTAAATTAATATAATCCATCATGCTCTTGGTATTATGAATGCCCTTTAGAAACTTCTAGTGGTGTAGCTTTCCCAAAATACATAGTTCACAAAATTCGAGACCATCGAACCTTGTGCCCTTGAAGAGGATCAGTCTTGCTCAGAATTTGTATCCCCCGCTCACTCATATGACCCAATCTCATGTGCCATAATCTGATCATAGTTTCTTGCGGGACTTGAGCTGATGTAACATTGGCGGAACCTAAGATAGTTAAACCTTGTAGAAAGTACAAAGCTTCTCTTTTAAAAACCTTTAAAACCATGTTCAAACCTTTGCATACTTTAAGCTTCATCATGACCTTTGAAAGTGAACTCTGTGTTTTCTAAACACTAAGGGAAATAGAGTTCTTCTTCATCTGTGGAACGCGTCTCACCTCGTTCAACGTGTAGAATTTCCCATTATAAGTCATCAGCTTGATAGAACAAACTCCCACTGCCCTGCACATTGAGTTGTTGGCAATGGATAGGTTGGCACAATCATTCTTTGAATAAATGGAGAACTATTCCCTACGAGGGAAAATATGATATGATGCCCCTGAGTCCAGAACTCATTCATCAACTAACTGGGCTTGACCTCCTGCAACTAGGGTGAATCAATTATCGAAATCTTTAGAGTAATCTTGCTCTGTCAGGGCAGCAGAACAAGTATGCTGCCTTGCCCCTTAGGGGTAGTCCATCTTCCAGTTACCTAAAACCTTGTAGTAGTTGCATTGGCACCTGGTTTCAGACCCTTTAAACATGAACCACGCTTCTTGAAAGTTTTTTCTTCTCGGCCTTAGTTTGCCCCTACTGTCACTAGTAACAATCCCAGTAGCCTGGCTAGTTTTGTTGTCCATTCCAGTGGCCTTGTGACGCAGTTCCCTTGTGTGAAGAGCTAACCACACATCTTCTGCACTCACGATGTCCTTCTCCCCAATGATATACTATACAAAGTTCTCGTACTACAGTGGTAGAGCAACTAAAAGAATCAATGCCACATCATCATCTTCGATCTTAACATCAATATTACACAATTAGAGAAGAATTGTGTTCAATTGATCCAAATTCTCCCGAAGAGGTTGCTCCTCCTGGATACGGAGAGTAAGCAGGTGTTGCTTCAAAAGCAACATGTTGGTCAACGACTTTGTTTGGTAGGGTGAGTCTAGCCTCAACCATAAAACTGCAACAATCTCATCTGATGGAACATAAATGAGCAGCTCACGATTTAATAAAATCCACATGTCTAATAAATAAACGAAAATGCGATTATAAAAGAAAAATAAATACCACATAAGCATAAAAGAGATAAAAAGAAAATATGCGATTATAAAAGAAAATTAAATACCACATAAGCATAGAGGAAAATATTTAGTGTGGTAGAGCATTATTTTACCGATTTCTCTTGCTCTTGAATCAGTAGTAATCGGTCAAACTCCATCTCCCTCTATTTATAGATATTTTGTGGGTTGTGTCAGAGTTTCAAAATAGAATGAGTTTGAACCTTCCAACATAAGACAAAGTCCAATCATTTTAATAATCCTTACTTAGTGGCCCAATAAAGTTTGACTATCATTAAATAATCTAAGAATTATAATATGATATAGATCTTATATTAATATTTATCGACTTCAATATATGATAAATATTGAACTATCTGACACCTTCTTAACTTACGGATGTAACCTTCTTTATTATAAATTATTTCCCGCGTTTAAGGTTTCTTGTCCATTAATTAATTGAGTATGTTGATAATTTAAATTTATTAATATATTTATTCATGAGTGATCCGGTTCATAAATTTATTATTATATATGGAATAAATTCCAACAGGTTGAGTTTCTTATATAAGAAACCTTTTTGAATACCCCACGCGATATAATCAACTCGGATTAGTCAAGACGCGATTCCATGCAGTAACAATCGAGTAATTCTAATTAAACTAATCACCACTGCCAAAAGTTAAGAAAAACATGCAAGTGCAAATGAATCAAAGTAGTGATGAATTTGCCCCGTATACTAATTTATCATCACATATTAAGAAATAAAGAATTTTTGAGATTTTTTTTCTTAAGTATCAGCACATAAGAACTATCTCATTGTGAAATCACACAATATACATATGCAAGACATGTATATCTGCATACATATATGAATATCATTTTGTCGACTAAGGTCAACTCTCGCATCGAAATAATATCGCAACCCTTCACGGTAAGGAATTAAGTTTGTTACCTTCAGTGATCATCGATCCACAACACTGTCTAATATGGTGAAAATGGACGTTGTTTGTAATAAATGATCAATTAAAATGAATTACAAACTAATGTTGAAAATTTATTCTCATAAAATGGAAGTGAAAACAAGTTTTTTTACAACACCTGAGTATAGAGCATGTTTTGAGGTATATAAACCCTAACATCCTCGTCTGCTACCTTGGCAATGATATCATTAGCGAGAAACAACATGATTGATGAGTGTGTCTTAACCTTGAGCAAGGCCATCTCATCAATCGAGGCCTCACTCATTTTTTTCGTCAATAGCGCCCACAGTCCTTGAGTACGGTATTTACTATATCCCATATCTTGACCTGCCATAGATTAAAACTATTTATTCCATTAAGTTTATCGATCTTTATGCTTGTTCCTATCATATTCTCCACCAAATTTACAGAAGCGACGAACCCGAAGACTTTGATACCAGTTTGTTATAATTGGGTATCCAGACGTGAAGAAAATGAACACAACAAAGAATAATAAATGAAATGCAAAGCACATGAGATTTATATTGGTTCACCAACAGTGTGTCGACTATGTCCACTCTCGAAGAAGAAATCTTTATTCATGGAGAACAATATAAATTACAAAGAAAACGACTAGAGCTTTCTCATACTAACTCTCACACAATTGATTTACAAATATATGTTATGTTTTGTTTGGCTATTGAACACAGTTACAATACTTATAGATATAAATGTCAACCCTATGTCACGCCCGCTTTTCACTAAGTGTAGTAAAGCCGGGAAAACGTGACTAATGAAAGGACTAAACGACGAATATGGAATTGAACAAGACAATGAATATTTCTCTCATAACATAAGTCAAGAATCCATCTCTCGGATTCGGGAATTGACTTATTTAGAGTCACGAGCTCATTACATAACACAACTAATTAAAAGAGTTTGAATCTCAAGTCTATTACATAATGGTCTAGCAACGGAAATGTAGGATCAGACTGACGAAAATTCTACGTGTATGAAGACACGTAGAACCCCCAAGAGTCAGCTACTAGGAGACCGACAAAAAGCCCGACATAGCACTCAATCTTCTTTGTTCCTCAACCTGCACGTTTAGAAATACATGCAGGGCTGAGTACAAATTGTACTCAGTAGACACATGCCGAAATCGCACACATACATATATAACTGTCAAGCCATTACAAGTGAATCATAGGGATTTTTGTCTCTAAAGCACCTATGTTCACGAAAACATTTCTATGAGAAAGTTTTAAATTTGACTGGAGTCCTAGTTCTTTGTAATCAACCATATCTGAACGTTCTTTGTGCTGGGGAAGTGACCACTTCCCATAGACACCTGACTAGTCAACCTTTCGCTGACTCACGGTCCTGTGTACACTAGTTCAAGTAGTATATCTAATCTACTGGGATCCGAATTCGATTATAAATAAACAGATAGGCATCATACATAAATCAAAACATTTATGGCATGACAGTGCTTTGAAAATATCAGATTTCATTCTGAACACATGCACACATATTTTTATAGTGTAAGAAAATCCTACTTGAATAGTCTTGACTGACGACTGCTTCGTTCTTGAACAGCGGTTCCGACCTTTCGTCGCAACCTTTAAATAAATCTCAAGTGAGATACATTGCTCAAGTATATCAAATACTTCTAAGTGTAAGGAAGTATCATTCTTAGCTATTTTGGAAATTATTCTCGGGTCTTTAAAACTCGACTAACAATTGAATCTAGGAGTTATATTTCTAGAGGTGTCGTTTGATGAATTCTAATCAAGCTATGGTTGAGAATTTACTATACCCAAGTAATTTATTATTGGGTAAGAGTAAAACAAAGGGTTTCTAATTTAATATCTTGATCTTTAAATCAAGATAAATAATTTCTAAAAGACTAAGTAATCTCAATTATCATACTTTAAGCATGATTTATAATTTAATCATTTCTTATGATTAAATTCTAATTAATCAATTAAATTCTCAAAATTCAATATTAGAATTCCATTCTTGGATATAGTCTAATTAAATCTAAGTCTTGACTTGTTAAAATGCTAACTAGCCCATTTAAATTAATTAAGTTAGCCCACTAATTAACTAAATTAGCCCATATATCAATAGGCTAGGTCCATTCAGATTAATAAACTTAGCTCAATTGAATAATTATTTTGGCCCATCAGATTAAAAACTTCCAGCCCATTCTAATTTAAATAGTCAAATCTATAGATTCAATTAATTGGCCTAATAAGTTTATTTCTGGAGCCCAACAAAATAATTGTTAGGCCCGTCAACCCGGCCCGGGTTCTAGATACTTCTACTCTTCCCACTCCTAGACTTAGGGCTCCTTTGTCCCTAATTCACTCTATTCCTCCCACGTTCCAGCCGCTTATCCCATTCTTCTGTTTCTCCCTTTTTCTTCCTTGCCGCCGACCATCGCCGGCGTTCCGCCACCTCCCTCTGTGGCGCAGTCCTCTCGGCGTCCTCTCTCTCTCGCAAAGTTTCTTTGCTCGACCTCTTCGCCGCTGCTTCACCCCCATTCTGCCCGATTCTTCCACTTCGGCGGCAGAGCAGCAACGCCCGGTACTCCTCGCCACCGCCAGCGTCGGAGTTCCCCCCGCCAACTTCTCCCCTCCCCATCGACAACCCTCTATCTTAGGTAATTTCTCCCTTACCTATTTTATTTAATCCCCCACTAATATATTTTAAAACTTCCGAATTTCTATTTCATTTTGGGCGATTGTATGTATGTTTATTGGTTGAATTCATTCTTCCTAGTCATGGGAGGTCTCGATAGGATGGAGCTAGGGTGGGTACAGCCCGGTTTGAGGCTGGACGACCCCGGGTTCGAGATGGTGGGGCTGCGCCCATTTGGGACAGTCATGGGGTTCGGTTACAGGGCTTGGAGGGCGGCTTAGGGGTGGTTCAGCCACCAGCAGCTAAGGCTGCCCCTTTTTCCCATTTATTTTATTTATTACTTCCTGTTTGATGAGTTCAAGTCTATATTGGTTCTTACTGTAGGTTTTTGGTGTGTTGAATGCTTAGTTATGTGATTTGTAGATTAAAATGCCTTGAGAGGGTCCAAAAATTTAGATTGGCAGTGTACTAATGATTTAGAATTCTATGATATTAGCCTCTGAAATTGTTTGTAGAGTTTGGGTAGAGGCATGTCCGAGATTGAATCATACAATTCTCGTTATTATGCAGTTCTGAAAGTTCTTATGGCCAAGTAAGAAATAAAAGTCTATATTGTGTGCTTGCATATATTCTGTTGCTATTGTGTTATCGGTCTTATGCTTTGTTGTACTTAGTTTCTGATTTGGTATGTGGGAGTTCAGTAAAGAGGAGTTCATATTCGTTTACTAGTTTCTGAACATCGTTAAACATCCAGATTTCTATTTCCTGTAATTTGTCTATGTTCTTGAGATGGTGTGTGTTGCTCTCCTAAGTTGGACAATAAACTATAAGCATGCTATATTCTAACTTGAGTTTTAAGTAATGAAAATCTAAAGTTTGAAAGTTGAGTTTAAGTTCAAGGATAAACATCAAACTCTACTAGTAACTGAGTTCTAACGTATATGCATATATTTCTAAAGAATTGAATTTCAGTTCTTTGTTTACCTCAGTGGACTAGCTGTGCTGGATTTGGTGTTTGACAGATCCCTCTCCCCTTAGTTCCTCTTTGAGTGTCCTTCCTTAAGGACAGGTTGTGAAGGGTGTTAGGATAGATGTTCTAAATTTATGCAGAATTGTTCTCAAGATTTCAGGCTTATAATTTCTTACCTTAAGGCTGTCCTAAGTTAGCTATAGGCTGGTAGAAGTCCTTCTCTTATGATTTCCTTGAGTTTATCTTCTAAAATTTGTTGAGTGCTTTTACTTGTTGCTGTAAACTTTCTAAGGCATGGAAATGAAGGGTATTTATAGGTGAATGGGAACTGATTGAGGTCTGGGGTCTGAGATCGATTCTTTTGTTGAAGGAGTTCTGATTTTGTTTATTGTTTGTATGCTACAGGTTCTTTACACATGGTGGCAGTTCATGCCATACAAGCTAGGTTGTGGTATGCTGGAGGAGAAGACTGCATCGAGCAGCTAAGGTCTGCCTCCTTCCACCCTTCTCTCCAGTCCCTCATTCTTTCCTTAGAGGTGAAATCACATTTTTCTGAATGTTCTCTCCTTTTTTGGCTTCATTCCTCTTTGAGAAGATTTCCGTCTCTTCTCTTTTTTTTCTTTTTTTTTTTTTTTTTATTCACTGCAAACCCCCTCCCCTGTCTATGTATATTTTCTATAGCTTCTCTCCCTAATTCTAACACCACCTTTTGTCTTTTGTTACAGGTTTCTTTGATGGCAGGATTGTTTCTCCACCTTGGAGTGAACCGAGATATTGCAAGGACAGCTGCCCTCTCCCTATTCTTTTTTTTTTTGTCTTATATGATTGCAGGAGATAGGAGCAGATAACATGGTGTAAGGCAGGGAGGGAGAGAGCAGCCTCGTACTCCACATACTCCTTGTTCGAGCATGTGTTGTTTATTCCCATTATTTCCTTTCTTATCTAATAGTCTATTTCTTTCTTAGATTGTTTGTAATACCCCATCTTTTAATTATCGAAGTAAACTATATCCGATCGCGTTTGTAATATAATCGGAGATAAAATATATATTAAACGTTTGTTTTAAATTGATAAGAAGTGAAATGGGTTAGATTTTATTTTGTGCTTTAAGAACTTAAGAAGTGAAGAATTTAATTGATTTAAATTTTTTTAAGAGATATGGTTTAAGATAACAAGTATTTAAAGAATTCTTGATTTATATCTTAAGAAAATATAAAAGTATGGTGTATAAGTTATATGTTGTGGAAATATTTCATGTGTATATAGATAGAACCTACAAGTATATTATATATATATAAAGTTGCTAAATTAATACCTATGATATTAAGTTACACGTATACTACATATATATATATGGTTTGTGAGACATTTGAACCTAGATATTTATATAGGAAACTACATAAAATATATAAGTGTTGTAAGAATGAAAACGTCACTTGCATGTAGAAAATCTTAACACTCAAGTGTAAATATATATATGCATTCACTTTAAGTAAGAAGAAAGACAAGAAAGTGAAACACTTGATGTAGAACAAATCCTATTATATATATATGCATTGATAAGTGTGATTACATGTAGTGAACAACTTAAAATCTAAAGCTATACACCTACTGCACTCGGCAGTTTCAAGTAAGAAGGAAAGGAAGAAACCTAGCTATAAGCAATGAGCGTATTAAAACCTGCAGAATTATTTAGTAGGAAGGAAAAGGGAGTGCACTCAAGTGATATGAAATACATTAATACCAAGTAAGGAAAGATAGAAAAGTAGAACACTTCATTGAAACCAAGTAATCATATATCTATGTGTTGGGCAGTACAATCCTTACAGAAAGTAATATAAAGATCTAAGATTTACAACCTAAAGCACTAGGCAGTGTCTCTAAAACAGAAAAAGGAAAGAAGAAAAAGGAAGAAACATAGGTATGGCAGTGGCAGTAGGGAGTAAAGCATGCTGCTGCAGAGAAGGAAAGTGTAAAGGGGCTGTAGACTAGGTTGAGTAGAGGAAAGAAAGTCCTCCATCCATATCTCTTCCATCACCTACAAGAAATAGAGTAAAGACCTATTAAACTAGATATCAAGTCTTAAGCATTAAGATAGACAATACCACACTACATCAACCTATAAAAGGGGTACAGGGGCTGCCTGAAACGTTTATCACCCCCAAACATACAAAAAAACTAGCACAGTGCAGCAATCTTATTTTCACTCAAGAAGAAGAAGTAGTTAAAGTTTGAGGTTCTTATGAGAGACCTGTTTCGTGTTGCGAGATCAAAGTCAGTGCAAACTGAAGTTATCCAAGTAGGCTTTTCTAACTCTATCAAATTATGTGTGCCGTATGCTATTTATGTTGATTTCGAAAGGATCTCAAATTGAGGAAATATGTTTCAAAGTATTGTCGTGCCGAAAATGATTTATGATTTGTATGAAGCCTATCTGGTTCTGATTAAGGGTACTTGGTTTAAGGATCCTGGATTTCTGATTTAAGGATCCGAAGAATTGAAATTGAATTCGGGTTCCAGTGGGCAGTTACCCCACTCGAACTAGTGTACACAAGTAATTAATTGTGAGTCGTTGAAGATGTCGACCGGTTAAGGGACCGTGAGTCGTTAAAGATGTCGACCAGTTCGGTGTCCGTAGAAGGTGGCCACCTTCTCGATACCATAAATTAAAAGTGCAGATATGGCATGATACTAAAGAAAATGAGATTGCAGTCAAATATCAGTATTCACAAAAAGGATTTAGTGAACGTAGGTACTTTTAAAGATAAAATCCCTATGTGTCACTCTTACGGCATTGATAATTATATATGTATGAATGTGATTTCGGGCAATGTGCCTACTGAGTACTTTTGTACTCAGCCCTGCATGTATTTATAAATGTGCAGGTTGAGACGTGATGATGGGAGATGCTATGGTGGGCTTGTCGGTCTTTAAATTAAATCTTGGGTGTCTACGTGTCTTCATACACGTAGACTTAAGTCGATCCTTATTCCGCTGCGAGAAGTTTCATTGTATGTTCTGGCGTAGGTGTCAATTATGTAAATTTAAATCTTCGATTGAACTGAACTCAGTTATCTAATGATCTTTCATTTCAGTTAAAGCTCTCAGTGTTCTATCAGTCAAAGCTTTCAGTATATTCAGTGTTCCATTCTATCCTTCATTTATTTATTCTATAGTCGCGTGCCCGGACTCTGCCGGGGAGGGCGGAGGGTCGGGGCGTGACATTGTTAGTTTGTTTTCACCTCAAAGTGGAAGATTTGTGTGCAGGCTTCTTTCTATATTGAATCTGTAATTTGTCCTTTTTTTGTATTCTTAAAAGTCCTTTACAGATTTGATTTTGCTCTTACATGGCATGTGCCTATCCTTAATAGTACATTCACAGTTGTCCTGTTTTGCTTGCAAGTATGCAGCTATGTTCACGTGTTGTTTTCCTTTGTGATAACACATATGTCCAACCCACATATACTTACACTATTTATGTAAATAACTACATAGATAACTGAGGGGTTAAGGTGATTTAAAATGATATGACCACCCTTACTAATGTCAATTTCTATAAATCATTATAATTGATTCTACTAATATCATTAATCTCTATCAATGATTTTATTAGA
>JAPKLX010000154.1:24060-74365 GCA_026898415.1 Leonotis leonurus | reverse complement strand
GTCATGTTTCCCGGCTTCACTAGAATTAGTAGAAAGCGGGCGTGACACTTAAATAATTAATTATGCCACATATCTTAATTTTATTAATGCAATATAAATGTCATATCATTATGTATTTTCTATTACTGAATTTCCAATAAATGGTTAACAATTTTCTATATTTCTCTAACTGTTACTTTCCGGTATTTGCAACCAAAATATAACAAGCATTCCTTCCCACAAAACTTGACACAATCTTCTTATTGAGACGTTCCACTAAACTTGACACATTCCAAAAATAGTAAAAGTTATCCTTTCAAAAAAGTGTGGACCCTACCACCCCACCTTTATCATTCTTACAACCGAAATGGAAACCGAGCGTTTCGTGGTTCAAAAATGCCGAATCTCGTCTGAATCATCATTTGTCAGGACTCTTCAGCATAAGTTCGTTCCTTGGCTTGGACAGGACATTTAGTACATGTTGCTATTCCTGGATCCAGAGGGAAGTACATTCGATGGAATAATTTCTTAGATGTATTACCGCATCCCCAAGGGTTAGACCCACTTTTTACAGGTCAGTGGAATCTTTATGCTCAAAACCCTGATTCAAGTAGTCATTTATTTGGGACCTCCCAAGGAACTGCCATTTTAACCCTTGGGGGATTCCATCCACAAACACAAAGTTTGTGGCTGACTGATATTGCTCTCCTTAGTAAGTGATAAAGGTGGTAGGGTCCACACTTTTTAAATGGATAACTTTTACTATTTTTGAAATGTGTTAAGTTTAGTGAGACGTCCAATAAGAGAAGTGTGTCATTGGGACGGAGGGAGTATAATTTTTTTTTTAAATGAGTGTTAACTTGGTGAGAAAATCATAGTTATTGAATTAATAGATCTTGAGATATTTATCATTTCTTATAAAAATTCTTTTTAAATAAACTAAAACATATAATAAAATATACAATGAAGCAATCACGTTCAAATTGCTGAATTTTCCCTCTCATAAATTAATTACCCAACCAAAACCTATAATAATATAAACAACGAATTGAAGCGAATACTTTGCATGCTCATAAAGCAATTACTCCAAGATAACAATTGCCCACACACAGTAGTTGTATGGTGAAATAAAGTGCCAAATAGGCTACAACTCCACCAACCACCAATTAGATTCTAGCTTCGCACTTTAATTCTAATATGCAGTCATTGCAGTGATCAACCTAGCTATATCTATAATCTATATATATATATTCAATATATATATATATATAGGAAACCAATACCTTGCCTCCTAGATTCCAAAATCCCACTTCCTACAAAAAATCATTGATTTGTCTCTGCACGTTCTACTTTCATTAATTCCAAATTCTCTTGTCATTTTATTTTATATAAGACAGAAAACCATCTGAAATTCAGTCCAAAATATCTTATTTTCTTCATAACATAGAACCAAACTACGCCCATCAGCTACAACATGCAGGTGAGTTATAGCTAGCTTTGCAATTATCTTTTATTCTTATCATACCATACTTTTTCAGTAACATAGTTTCCACCACATATATCTATATATATTGATTTAAATTTTCGCAACGTAAGTACATGAAACTAATTGATGACGTCATCACCATTACTGCATGTAAGACTGATATAATATATAGTATAAATTATATCATGTGCATCTTTATGTGTAAAACATGATGAGAAATACATACTAATAGTGTGTAACACTAATATATTTCATTTAATAGTCTTATTATCCACAAATTTTTAAGATTATTTTTTAGGTAATTTTTTTAATACTCTTACCTCATTCTTCTTATTTTTTACAACGCAACCTTCTATAATAAACACGGAATTAATTGATACAGGATTTGAAATGATATTTTGAAACATCGTTGTTTTATCTTGATGCGATATCAAAATGATATTTTAAATCTTATATCAACTTTGATTTGATCGGAAAAGGTTGTCGGAATTCATAAATTTGTATATTCATCAGCAAAAATTACGATAAGAATAAGATTTTCTTAGAAGTTTGTGGATTTTAAAGTAAAGAATATTAACTGTTTCTAACACTACATAAATTTAATATGGCAGATCCTTCATTGGTTGTTCAACAGAGCCTCACAAGAACCTCCAACAACAGTAGTCTCAAATTCAACTGAAAAACAGTGCAAGGTTAATGAAGGTGAGTAAAGAGAAAAAACTTGGCATCACAATTCTTGTACTACAAACATCTAAATTTTACATATAGTACTCAATTAATTTCCTTTTCATTTTGGGACAATTTTTCAGAAGGTAAAACGAAGGCAAAAGATGTAATAATATCGTTGAGAAGCGAGGCAAAGAATGGGAGAAGAAATGTAAATAGTTGCAAAATCAACTGCGACGACTTGGTGATTTTCCGGTTCATACAACGTAAAGACGTGTCACGGTCCTTCTTCTACCACACACTTAACCTCAAGTGTCTTGGAAGCTTTGAGAAGAATCGGAAGCCGCCGCTGCAGAGGTCTGAAGATCATATTCTCCGAGGAACTAAGGTTTTGCCTATCGTTGATTCATCTCACTCTTCCTCAACAAACAACAATACTCGGGTATCTAATAACACCAACAAGAAGAGAACTTCAAGGATGAAGGACCTGCTTAAATGGGCTGCCACTGCCAAGGTGCATGCATATTTGTTTACACACATAACGCACACTAAGTAATTTACATAGCATGAGACTCTTATTTCACTCACAATACATTCAAATTATTCGTTATAACCGGTTTTGTACTCAAATGTGCAAATTCTTTATGAACAAAAGAGAGTAGAACATTAAATCTCGTCTCCATAAAAGTTCATGAATATTTTATAAGATTACAGTAATATATATTGGTTTATTTATATGCTAACTTTGGTTTCACATTCATATTATAGAACAATATGAATTCCAAGAAGGGAGCAGTTTCAAAGGTTGAAGTCGATGATGACTTAGTCAGCAATGAGTCTCCAAAGATCAGCTTTAGAATAGAGAAGGATGGGAATTATTCCACTACTACAACTACAACAACTAAGATAACTACTGTATATACGCAGTATTCTACGTTGAGGTTAGATGATAAGGTACAATTACAGTATACAGATACTTCAAGTTGTGATGCTGGGATATGGAACTGGATCACCACAGATTCTGAATGTATGGCCCACTTTTTCCATTTACTACTTACATTTATTATGAGAATATATGTATGTAGGTAGGATCATTTAATAATTATGTTTTCTAATACGTACTTTGGTTTTGGTTTTGTGTAGTTGTTGTGCTAGAACTCTGAAAAGAAATGAGGCTCAATGATGGTGGTATACTCGGTTACAAGAAATTCTAAACGCTGCATGATGGTGGATTATTTGAATTTGAACGTCAATCTATTTTTAGGCTAAGGAACACACTCATTCAGCATATCCTTAGTTTTATGTGTTGTTTTAGGACGTTAATCGTCGAGAGAAATCATTTGAGATCTTCTATCTCATTTTTTGATATTTTGGTAGCAATTTTTCTTTTTTTTTTTCTTATATTTTTCAACTTAGATTTGCCAGTGTTTTAGTTTCATTTTGTAATTATTTAATAAGATTCACAATTGAGGTATATATACAATTATCTTTTTGGAATTTAATTTTAAGTTTGTGTAGTTTTATACTGGTGAGCACATGCATATAACTTATTGAATGAGATTCACTATCCCAACTAGGGGTGTCACGGCAGGGGCGGAGCCAGGCCCTTGAATGTACGAGGGGCAAAATGATTGCTCCCATTTTTCTTAATTTTAGGTGGGGCAAAAACTTGATATTTTCGATAAATTTCTACATATTATTCATAAATTTTGATATAATTAGTACTAAGTAAAAAAATTTGAGGTGGGGCAATAGCCCACCACTCATACATGTGGCTCCGCCACTGTGTCACGGTACGATATATTTTACTAAAATCGTCGTACCTTATATCTTACCTTTACATTCAGTATGGAAAATCTCATATCGTTACCTTACCATAGTTTTCGGTATACCTTACTTTCGGTGTGACATTTTTACATACCTATACCTTACCTTATTTTCGATATACCTTATCTTACTTAGGTATACATTTCTTTCACGGTATAAAAATTTATTTATTTAAAATATGCGCATAGATAAACATAATGAACGACACCTTAAATAACATCCAATATTTTTTAAAATATATTAAATATTATATTTATAATAACATAATTTTCGAGATTAACCACTAATATTAGATAATTAATTACTAAGAGATTAATTCATTATACTATTATGTTGTTGTCACGGCCGCCCTTCGCTAAGGATAGCGAAGTCGGGGAAAACGTGACTAAAGGAGGGATTAAAGAAGCGGGGATAGAAAAGGGGTGGATAACTGATGGTAGAACTGAAGGATACTTCCGTAATATAGATGATTCATACATAGGATTTAAGTTTCGGATAACAACATATATGTCAACGGGTTCAACAGTGGTTTAGTACATATTCATAATAGAAACCTTGACGTTTACAGCGGAATAGGATCAAACATAAAGTTTACATGTATGAGGACATGTAAACCCCCAAGAGTTCGTAATAGCAAAAGAGATTGACAAAGCCTTGTATAGCACCTCCTCCCATCATAGCTCAACCTGCACATTTAGAAATATATGCAAGGCTGAGTACAAAAGTACTCAGTAGACACATGCCGAAAACGCATACTTACAATATATATATGTCATGCCATGTTGAGTGAAAACGTAGGGGTTTTGTCTTTAAAGCACCTACGTTCACTAAATTCTTTTGTGAAACCTAAAATTCGACTGATCAGTCTAAGTTCTTTAGTAATCTACCATATCTGTAACTTGTGTGTACCGGGAAGGTGGCCACCCTCCACGGACACTTGACCGGTCAACACTCGTCGACTCACAGTCACCTTGTGTACACTAGTTCGAGTGGGGTTGCTTACCCACTGGAACCCGAATTCGATTATAATTTAAGCAGATATGTATCATACAAAACATAAACATTTTATGGCAGACAATACTTGAAAATTTCACCTTCTGTTCAAAGATTTTTGAATAGAAATAACATCAATACTAATAGGCACACTCATTTTATTTTGTATAAGAAAGCCTACCTCGTTGGATTCTCTCTTGTCTTTGAAGATTAATCTTTCCTGGTCTTCGAACTTCCACTTCCGTAGTAACCTTAAATAAATCTCGTAATAAGATACTTGGCTTGAGTATAAGTTCTCTTCTTACTTATCTTTAAGTGAAGTGAAATGGTATTTTATTAATTCGAGAATTAATCTCGTATCTTAGTTCTACTCGTTTTCGAGTACTAAGGATATATTTTCCTAGACATACTTAAATAATTCCTTTGGAATTATAATCATAATTTCTTAATTAATGATCATCCCTATTGATGTGATTAACCAAATTAAATACTAATATTCTTTAATTTAGAATATCTTTCCTCCAAGACTTTTAATTGATTAACTTAATCAATTAATTGAACTTTGCTAATTAATCAATTAATTAATTATTCATTATCTTAAGATAATTTAAACTGGGCCCATTTAATTAATTTCCTAGGCCTAGATTAATTAATTTATCCAGCCCAATTCTTTATTTTACTGAAACCCAGTCCATTTATTATTTCGGCCCATAGATCTTATTAATTCAGGCCCAACAATTATTAAATTTTCGGCCCAAAATCTATTCGACCCGGCCCGTAACTCAGCCCATACCCGGCCCACTTTCCAGAAACCCTACTTCATTTCCTTCTCTCTTCCCAGACATAGCACCCTACCTCTTCTTCTCTCTCGCTCCCGTTTTCTCTGCCTCTCCCTCGTTCACACTCTGTTTCTCTCCTCCATTTCACTCTCTATTTCTCTCCTGCGTTTCACTCTCTATGACTCCATCTCTCCTCCTGTGCGTAACAGCCGACGAGCAGCCCCACGGTTATCGCTGGAGCTCCGCTTCGCCCCAGCATTCACCGCTGCTCGACACCACCTTCCGCCGTCAGCCCTTCCCAGGTAAACCCCTCTCTTCTCCTCACCTCTTTGTAAGATTTTCTTTTTATTGCATGTTTAAATCTCAATCTATTATTTTTTTTTTCTTTTGATTTGTGTTTCTCTTAATCGAATTCTTAGTTAATCCTAATAGAATTTCAGCTTCTATCTTCCCTGTCTTTCTTCCTCTCACGTTTTTCCTCTCTTCTTTTATGTTAAATCCTCAACCTTTGTCGTCTGAATCGGAGAATTACCACCGTAGACTCCCTCCTTGGCATTGGTCTGTCCCCTGCTTCCTCTCGATTGATAAGAGGTGAGGTTTTTAAATTCTTTTTCTTTAACGCTCAACTTAGTTTTCTTAAATCTGTACACCTTGCATGTTCTAATTCTTAAAGGATATTGACTAAGGAAGTCTTTTAGGTCGAAATCAAATTTTCTAGTCGATGTGTTTGCTTCTCTTCCTCTTATTGCTATATTTCTAACTGGAGGTTAATGGGTAGGGATTTTGGGCGATTTCTCCTTTTAAATTTCGAGTTGGGTAAAAGGGAAGAAGCTCTAGTTCAGTCAAGAGTCTCTAATTCCTGAATTGCTCTGTTTGGTTTCTCCTTGATTAATAACCTTTCGTTTTTATATTTGATTCTAGCTGAGGGAGTAATATAGTTATGGTGGGGATTCCCTGATTCATTGTTGGGTTTGCAGCTCTGTTTCTTAAGGTAATTTCTTAATTTCATAGTTCATAGTGGAACTCCTCAATGGTTGGTTAAATTTTGTTTGTCAATCTCACAAAACGGTATTCCTGCATGTTTCATTTCTGTTTCTAAATTCCTGAGAGTAGGGCTTGGCTCTATATTTGAGATAGATAGCTTTGAATGAGATTCAGTTTGTTTGGTTGCAGTTGGGTGTCAGTTGAGTCCTAGATTTTTAAAGATAAGTGTGTCCATTCCTCTTAGACACACACTTCCTTCCTATTTGTTTGGTGGCTTAACTTTGATGAAACTGAAATCTATAATTCATTAGGATTTGTTGAATGTTATCTGCTGCAGTGTTTCTTCAAATTCTAATTTCTGAAGTGTTATGTTCAAATTAGATCTCTTAATCTAAAACTTACACTCTCAAGCATGTTAAATTCTGATTCTGCATATTTTACTATATATCCTTATGGTTTAGATGTATACATATATACTAAGTGTCCAAATGTTCTTTAGCTGAGTATTAAACAGGTTCCTAGTCATATATTTTCCTTACTGTTCTGATTCCTGAGTTCCTTAATTATTCATTTGATTGTTTTCTGCATCTGAAATCTAACTTCTAGATTACTCCTTGTCTGATTTCTGAAATCCTTAAGCTTGTATGCTACATGTCCTAATTTTTTGTTGATTTTTGGTTTGAACCTTTGGGTAAAACTAGTCCTACCTGAACTGTGAGTTATTTAGTTACTTCTCAACTGTATATTTTCAAATTCTCATGGATATCTAATACAATCAGATTCCTAGTTACATTATAGAAGTGGAACCAAAAGCATGATGTTTTGTTTCTCTACTTACCAATGTGTTTTAAATCTATTTTCTAGGTCTCCTATGTTCTCCCTTTGTTGGTGTAATGTCTGGTTTCCTTCTCATTTATGTGTAATGAAAATAAGGAAGATATGAACTAAGTTTTCAAGAAGTAAAACATATATATTAAATGTTCACAGTTTAAACTCTTACCTCAGCTGTAACTATCCTCTTGTATCCAGACTTCTTATAATTTGCAGATTTGCGAAATGTTGTAACTTGCTTAGGGTGGTAGCTTATTTATAATGCTAGGGTGTGAGACATTAGCTCCACACCACCTGTTTACTTACTGTTTCCTCTGCAGTTTGATGAGGAAGGCAGCAGCCTTGTCTCATCTGATTAAATCTTTTACTTGTTCTAGTTTCATACTCTTTTTTAATCTCATTGGTTTGACATGACTAACCTGCAGGCTTTCTGGTGGTAGAAGTGCAGCTGTTACCACTTTTCCAAAGTCTATACTACCCTCCTTCCCAACTTGCAATTATCCAAATCTTTTGTATAGATTTGGTGTACTTGTGAAACCATTTATCATTTCATCATGCAAAGCCATTTGAAACCTTTCATCATATGCAACCATTTATCGTGTAAAACCATTCTCATTTTTCATCATATGCATAGGAATTAAATCCTAATGCCATTAAACTCACGTAACTATGTACGTCCTTGAGTTAAAATTTTGTTGGCCTCTTTCATCCCAACAAAACATACCTTAGGTCTGATAGAACTCATAGAGTTAAATCACGACAAACATTTCTCATTATGCAATATGCTATAAAGCAATAAAGCAATCTTTATGTGCACACTTTTCATAAACATTTCAATAACTTTTGAAATAACTTTGTACCCTGTCAAGCGCAGTCTGACGGTGAACTGAGGGTTGTTGTCCGAATTCTCAAAAGTCTAGAGATACTATTCTAGACATGACCTTTTAAACGTCGATAGTTCAGAGCCAAGAACGTTGCTCTGATACCAATCTGTCACGCCCCAATTCCCGAGGGAAGGCCCGTAAGCCGGGGTGCGACTAGGGGTGGGATTTAAGAAGCGGGGAAGAAGGGGGTATGCTTGATTTGGAAAGAAACCCGAATAATACTTCAAACATAATCATTAATTGATAAGCGAGAAAACTCGCAATTCAAATCGATGCCAAAGGCTATTCGATGTCAGAAGTTGAGATTCACAATACTAGTTATATCGAATAGAATGACATAACCAGAACCAAAAGAAGTTATAGGTCGACAAACGAACTATACTTGACAAAACATAATAACATAGCGGAAGCAACTCATAAAAGCAATCAAATGACAACAACCACGCCTCAGCTCAACCCGTCACCACCGGCACTTAACCTGAAAACATTTGGAAACAATTTGTGGGCTGAGTACTAGTGTACTCAGTGGGCTATGCATTTTATAAATAGTTTTATAAAATCTAAACATTTTTATCCATTCATGAACAACATACCTTAGAAGGTTTCAAAACGCAAAGTACTTCTAAGGATGTCAAAGCATTTATCATTTTCATTCATTTGGCCATTTATGTACGTTCTAAAGTTACTCTTACTTTGGCCCCGGACCTCTTGCCACTGTCGAGCCCATTTACATTTAGACTTCGGGTTGAAACCCAGAGAGTCCCTTTTTAAGCATTTAGATTTCGGGTTGAAACCCAGAGAATCCCTTTCTGCTTTCGGATTTCGGGTCGAAACCCAGAGAATCCCATTAACATTACAGCAGCACACAATGGAGATCAACCCATTGCACTACTACCCATTCGTGTACACAGTTTTCGACTAACGTGTTAGGTCAAGCCGAAAACCTCGATCGATTAACTTCAGAGCATTAAACTTAATTGAACGTACATTAAAACATGACATGGATAACATTTCATTTTGCAATATCAGAGCTTATATAACTCAAACATAATTTTGAGAAAAATAAACCCACCTCTTAGAATAAATCCGTAGCTTTAAATCTCCTTTGAGTTTAGAAAAAAGCCGAGCTAATCCTCACGTTCAACTTAGCTTACACTTTGTACTTGACCTTCATATAATACGTGTTACTTAGAAACCTTAGAATCTAAATAATTCTATATCCAAAATAAAAGCTAATAATTAGCTTTTTGAGATTCATATCCATTCTATTTTCTAAAAACGAATCTTGGATTTTCTCCGAAAATCTTAGCTCGTTTTATAGCATTAAATAAATTAAAGCTATCATTACTCGTTTAAAACGAGATAATTAAATCCTATAACATTATTTGGGAAATAAATATCAATTTCCCACTTTTAACTCGTTATTTACATTGAGATTTAACTCTTGATCTTTATTAATTAATCATTAGTAATTAATTAATAATTCATAATTAAATAACTATTCCAATTAATAATTATTAATCAAGTCTTACTAAATTGATTAATCAAGATTAATTAAATTAAATCATTCCATTAAATAAATTATGGGTCCAAACATTAATTAGAGATCCATTAGCATTACTTAATAAGGCCAACCTATTAAAATTTCGGCCCATTTATTTTCGCTGGGCTTGGCCCGTTAAAATTTTTTATTGAGCCCTTAGCTTGGCCCAAACTCATTTTAACATCTTTTATTTCATTTCTCTTCTTTCCCAGACCAACCCATCGCCTCTTCTTCCTTCTTCCTTCTTCACGTTGCTCTCCACAACCAAAACCTCAATCCAAGACCTCGCATCGCCGGTCGTTGCTTTATTCCTTCGAATCCCTTCTCCATTTCAACTCTTCACTACGCCCCAGCTCTCCACTTCTACTCTGCGCTTATGCTCTACTTCTAATCTGCCTTCGCCGTGCTCCCAACGGCAGCCACCCTGCGCCGCCTCCTCTCGTCCAGCGTCGCCGCATAGTTCCGAAGCTGTTCGAGGTCTGTCCGGAGCTGTTCGAGGTGGTTCGAAAGTTGTCCGAAGTCTGTCCGGAGCTGTTAGCTCATCGCCGCTGCTCGTTGTCTGTTCTGCAGCCTCGAACACGTCGTCACGGCGCCACTACAGCAACCGCAACACCTCGTTCGAGCCGTAGTTCGCGTTGATGTAGTCGAGCAGCAAGTAATTCGTTTTTCTTAGTCTTTCTTAGTAATTTAGATTCTATTTTCGATTTTATTCACATGATTGGGTGCTCTTGGTTATTCTGAATATTCAGTAGCATATAGTGAGAAAGGTTCTATTTTTACAACATGCTATGTTCTATGAACTTAAGGACATCGTCAACAACTTACTAAACATGAAAATTTTCAATGCATAGAGATATCCTACAAATCTAAATCTTAAAAAGTGTATTACCTATTTGGTTTCGCAGCTGTGCAGGACAGCAGACTTCCATGGCTCGTATGACTCTTTATATGACCTCATTTGAACTTCTTCCCAGAAATAAGAGTTGTACGTCTCTGAATTAGCTTTCTATAGCCACCAATTACACCCCAATCGAAATTTTGTGCAGAAAGTTATGGCCGTTCCACCGCGACTGCCTTGGTGTGAGCGAATCCGACGAAAATGATTTCCAACAACACAAAGGGATTGGTTTGGAGATGGATGAAAGGAATTGAATTATTGTGAAGTGCTGTTGCTTCTACAGCTCTTTCTTTCTCATCTTTCCTTCTTTCTTTCTTTTACAGTACACACAAATGAAGGAAGGGAGTGTTTATTTCTATAGAGACTGCAATATGGGTCTATGAAGAGAAACTTGTGGACATGGAGTTTGACAACAAGGTTTAACATGGTGTTGGGTTGTGTCGGTCGAAAAGTTTACTTACCCTTGGGAAATGATATGAGATGGTATAGTAGGTATGGTGATAGGTTAGATATTTATTGTACACTATAGTGTAATGTTAAATCTTGTAATAGTTATTGGATATTACTCATTTATTCTTGTTTTGATTGGGATACAACATTGTATTGTCTTTTATTTTATTATAACTTAAATTCTGTTTCATTTCAATTAGATAAACGCGCTAATTTAGTTTATTAAATTAGTACGATCATTTTACTTAAATCGATCCGCTTTGAAATTCGAATATAAATCGTTATCCGATTTAAATTAATAACCTAAAATGAAACTCAACATCGGAGTTTTATAATTCTTAATGGATATGAGAACTCTAATATTTTAAAACTCGATTAATACAATGATTAAAAGAGTGGGGTATTACAACTTGTTTCTTATCTTTTTGACTATATTTATTAAATTTAAAGTGATTTGTACTTATAGATTCTTAATTAGATATAGACATGCTGCAACTTTTCATATTGACTTTAAGATGGATTTAGCTTTCTATCATTATACTTTATTTGCATTGGTTATCATAATCTCCTTGTAAGACAATCCTCCATGTGTATGTATATATATATATATATAGAAGGAACATTACCCATTTCTCTACTTTTTGTTCTTTGCAGTGCGTGTGTGTGTGTGTGTTTCTTTTATGTCTTGTGATGGTATGTACATATATGTACATGTCTATTATGTAGTTGCTTATTTATTTAAAATTTTCTAATGTGGTCTTATTTAATATTATTTAAGGATAACACTTAATACTAATTTGAATATGATCATGTCCTTGTATAATCTATATATATATATATATATTGCTTTGGGGTTTAATTATTCACTTATTAACTTTATTAAGCATATCTTCAAGATAAATATAGTAGTAACCAAAATTCCTTTCAATTATTAATATGATATTCCCTAAATAATAATTTCCGAAGGCTTTGTTCTTATCTCAATTTCTCATAGGTAATAAATTGAAATAATTCAACTTAGACCATAAGGAGTTAATATCATCAACTTAATCATTGATAGACAATGCACATCGTAATTCAATTAATTACGGATCATTTAATACGGGGTGGTTCTTAATGAAAATCTTGGGCTACTACAGTTGTTATACAAATACTAGATTTAAATATATAAATCATAAACTTACTAATTTGGTCATATATGCATGATATATTATAAAACAAATTAAATATATTTTCATTAATTATATATTACAACTTATATTATATTTAAATCAAGTAGACATATTCATATGATCATACTAAACACTTATATTTTCAAAACACACTTTTATAGTATTATAATTATCTTTATTTTATTGTAATTAGATATATAATTATTTAGATTGATAAGCTAGTATTAACAAAATAATTTAGTATAATTAAGTCATGACTATTTAGTTATGTAACAAAAAATATATTTTGTTCAATCTTCTCAATTATCAATAAATTTACATATTTTGTAATCCGTCACTAATATTTATTAACTATAATTCATTAGTTAAAAATAAACTATTTTGTTATAATTAAAATTGAATATATATATATATACACACATATAATTATACATATATATATATTGATATATACAAAAGCAATGGTATATACAAATTTTTTCATTATATACTACAGTACAGTATATGACGGTATACCTCGGTATTTGGAAAACTTATACCTTTATCTTATCAAAAAGTTCGGTATGGTATCATACCTTACCAAAAATTCCGGCATACCTTATATTCGGTATTTTATGATATTTTTTGATACGACATGTACGGTATATCGTTATTTCGGTAAATTTTGACAGTCCTAGTCCCAACTTTATATCTCACACTCTAACACTATATATTTTATAAGAAAATTTCTAATTTTAATTAATATTTATAAAAAATGAAAAATTATGTAGCTTGTTTTTTAAAAGTAAAATTAAATATAAAAAATAATTATATATTCTATATGAGTTTGATGAACTCATATACTAAATACAAAATGAAATTAAGTTACTTAAAATTGAAATTGAGAAAAACAAAAAATAAAATAAAATTTACTTGTGAGCATGAATGAAATGTAGGACACAATAATGAATAGTGAATCTCACTTGCGCATATATATATATATATATAGATATTGAACAAATCACTACAAAAAATACATTTTATAGTAATGAAATAGTGACGAAAAAAATTTTCGTTTCAAAATTTTAACGGAGTAACAACGGAATTGTTATGAAATTATTTGTTCAACTTTTAGTAACAGAATTACTGACGAAATAATCGTTTATTAAAATTTAGTAACAGAATTTTCTGTTATTAAAATTGAAAAACCATTTTAGAAATAGAAGTTTCGTTACAATTTCGTTGTTATATAGTAAAGGAATATATTCCGCTGTTAAATTTTTTTTAACAACCATCGATATTACTATCAATAAATCCGTTACAAATTCGTTACTAACATTTTTACTAACATAATTTTTTGTTTTAGTAACAAAAAATTTTATTGCTAAATTAATTTTTTTTTTTGCAGTGAACTTAACAGGTAAATGAATCAAGAACTGATAGGTATATATACTATATAGAGTGAAACTAATAGCTTCAAAGAATAAAAAACCCGGATCCAATATTCAGTTCTACATACGAATTATCAAATGTAGAAAACTAAAAGATAATAGATGTTCATCTCATATATATATATATATATATATATATATATATATTGTCACGCCCCGACCTCCGCCCTTCCCGGCAGAGTTCGGGAGCGCGACTAAAATATAAATAAATAAAGGATAACGTGGAACATTGAAAACTTTGACTGAAACAAAAGATATTTCGATATCTGAGTTCAGTTTAGACGAAGGGTTAATTTACATAATTGGCACCTTCGCCAGAACATACTGATGGAACCTCTTGCAGCGGAATAAGGATCGACATAAGTCTACGTGTATGAAGACACGTAGACACCCAAGACTTAATAAAAGACCGACAAGCCCGCCATAGCATCTCCCATCATCACGTCTCAACCTGCACATTTATAAATACATGCAGGGCTGAGTACAAAAGTACTCAGTAGACACATGCCAAAATCGCACACATACATATATAATTGTCATGCCATTATAAGTGAAACATAGGGATTTTGTCTCTAAAGAACCTATGTTCACTAAAATCCTTTTGTGAAATCTTAAATTTCGATCGATCTAAGTTCTTTAGTAATCTACCATATCTGTAACTTCTTTGTGTCGGGAAGGTGGCCACCTTCCACGGACACCCTGACCGGCCAACCCGCTAAGATGACTCACGGTCCTTGTGTACATTAGTTCAAGTGGGGATGCTTACCCACTGGAACCCAAATTTGATTTCATAATCATAGCAGATATGTATCATATAAAACATAAAACATTCATGGCAAGACAATACTTGAAATATCAATTTCAATTCAAAAGCTATTTGAAAAGAAATAACATAAATGCGGATAAACGCACATATTTTCTTTTAGTATAAGAAAGCCTACTTGGATCGTCTTGACTGACGACTGCTTCTTTCTCGAACTGCGGTCCTGACCTTTCGCTTGACCTTCATGTAACGAGCTAACTTATAAAAAGATTCGAGTCTTAAAGGAAATAACTTCTTTTCTATTCCTAGCTCGAATTCATTAACTTTTCAACTCTTAGGCTTTTAGGGTTTTCAATACTGTTCCTCGACTCTTTAAGTCTCGGCTTAAATGATTCTGGAAAAACCCTAATTCATTTAGTTATAACGTACGTCTTATAAAGAGTACTAACAAGGAGGGAATTATGAGGTTTGAAACATAATGCGGTCGAAAAATCGACATGACCTCTACGTTCATTCAACTTATCCCTCGTTTAATCAAAACGAGTAAACCAACTAACCCACATCAACA
The DNA here is from genome assembly GCA_026898415.1 of Leonotis leonurus. Classification (NCBI taxonomy): domain Eukaryota; kingdom Viridiplantae; phylum Streptophyta; class Magnoliopsida; order Lamiales; family Lamiaceae; genus Leonotis; species Leonotis leonurus. The sequence continues at coordinate 59,112 of JAPKLX010000154.1, read as the reverse complement.
TTGCCCCATTCAACTCTCTCTCTCGAGTGAGGACTCCGTTCCTCCACTCGAACTTATCCCAACTCAATCTCAAATCGTAACAACAACAACGAATCAACATTTCAACATTTCCATTTTTCAAACATTTCCACTTTTCAAACATTTCCACCTGCGCAGTCCGAGTTAAACTCGATTTTGAACATTCAAAATTACTTCAAAAATTCTAAATTTCGAGATATAAGTTCAAGACATTTAAAGGAACAACTTTCATTTAGGAAATATTTTCAAAATAATTGCAGAAAAATTCATAAAAATTCGGGAATCAATCCCCTGTTTCACGTTTGAAATACAACGTTGAAAACTGCGCAGTCTAGGTTCGTTCCACTTTTGGGCACTCAAATGTACTCCGAAAATTCTGAAATTTCACAGGAACGTTATAGACACGTAAAGGAACAACTTTCATGAAGAAACCATCTTCAAATTCGAAATAAAAAAAATTAAAAAAAATTGGACGAAACTGCCCTGTTTTTCCCGTTTCGATTCGTTCGTCGACAAACACGTCTCTACTTTCGATTATCATGCTCTTATGGATTCATAACACAATTAAAACACCCTTTTCTATCAAGAACACTTCAACTTCATCAAGAACACTCCAAAACCGAAAATGGCAAGAACAAAAGCATGGTTTGATTGTAAATTTTATTCGATTTCTATGTTCTCTAACATCATACGAACATAATTAACAAGACTCGATAAAAATCGAACGATTCCTATCTATAACTTAGAGAGGGCTGTCGAATTTTGGGGTGAAAAAGAGCTGGGGAAATCTCAAATTTTAAACCATAAAAAGGAAGCTTAGATCGATACCTTTCACAATCCGAAGACGGTTTACGAATCGGAGCTCGTTTGATACTTCAACTTTCGATTTCTTCCTCTCCAATGGAGGTTCACTCTTCCCTCAATTCTCTCTCTCTCACGTAAATCACAAGAAGAATGAAGAAGAAAGGTGGTGATGTGTTCCATAATGGGTGGTAGAAAAAAAATAAAACTAGATATTTCATTAAGCGCGTATTATTAGTCCGGGTTCTCGACTTCTCGATACAAAAATAGTCTCGGAAAAATCCCAAAAAATCATGGCTATCTTAGAAAAATATTTCGGACTTAACTTTAAAAGATAATAAAATTATCTCGTCTCGTTCAAAATGATGAATAGTGATTTCTCGATAATTACATCATTCTTCCGAAAGTCAGAATTATTAACCTTTCACCCTATCTCCGTATCGTAAAATAATTGGATGGAAAAGCAGACGCTGCTTTGATACGAGTTCTCGAACTTAAATTATGACGATAAACGTCAAACCGAATTTTCTCGGTTTCTTTCTCGATTTCAGAAATTTCTGAAATGACTTTTAACTCACATTAGGAGTTCTATTCTTTAATACGAGTCTTTAAACTTTCAACGGATCTCGAATCCCTCGTTTATTCATAAATTTTTCTTTTATGCGAGTTTTTAATTATCGGGGTATTACATATATATATATATATATATATATATATATATTAGATGATTATAATGAAAATAGATCTGTAGTATTAACTAAAAATAAATCTGAATCATTCATATTTTTCATACAATGGATATAATTAAACTATATTCTAATCAATAAATGTCACTCATAAAGAATAACAAATTCTCTTTTTTAGACATAAAATATTTTAAATAAGATATATATTAAAATTATTTTTTAATCGGTACCATTGATCTAAATAATTTAACAGTTAAGATTTATTTTTAGTTAACTTATACATAACCATTTTTATTTGATCTCTTTCCTATATATATATATACATATGAGATAGATCAAATGAGAACAAAATTTTAGGTTACAACTATGAACCAATCCACGCCATTAATATTTATTAATCAATGGCTAGATCTTATAAGGATATCATTCTTTATTTAACTTAAAAGGTTAATAAAGTAATTGTCATATATAGGGCTGTCAAAATTTACCGAAAAAACGGTATACCGTACTTACCGTATCGAAAAATACCGTAAAATACCGAATATAAGGTATACCGAAATTTTTGGTAAGGTATCATACCGTACCGAACTTTTAGGTAAGGTAAAGGTATAATTTTCCAAATACCGAGGTATACTGTCATATACCGTACCGCGGTATATACCGAAAAAATTGGTATATACCGTTATTTTGGTATATATCGATATATATATATATATATACACATATATTTATAATATTAAATGTACATATATATTCGATTTGAATTATAAGAAAATTGTTTATTCATAAATTATGAATTATAATTAATAAATATGAACGACAAACTACAAAAACATGTGAATTTATTGATAATTAAAAAGATTGAACAATAACTTATATACTACTCCCTCCGTCCACCAATGTTTGTTACATTTTGCCATTTTGGGCCGTCCACCAATGTTTGTTACATTTAAAACTTTCCATTTATATCACACACACATCAATTAAATAATAATAACAAGTGGGACCCAAACTCCACTAACTACACTTTTTCATCTAAAGTCAAAGCACTACATTAAAACACGTGCCGGGTCAAAACGTAAGAAACAATCGTGGACGGAGGGAGTACTTATTATCTTAAATAATAACGATAAACTAATATATATATATATATATATATTGTTACATAACTAAATAATTATGATATAATTAGACGATCTATTAGTTACTAAATATAATATAAGTTGTAATATATAATTAATGAAAATATATTATTATTTTTATAATATATCATACATAAATGATCAAATTAATTATAATTATATGCCTAAATCTAGTTAATTAGTTATATGAAAATACAATAATATAGTTAGTTAATATATTGTAATTAATTATATGATATTAGTGGTTTATCTCATAAATTATGTTATTAAAAAATAATACTTTATGTTTTTTATATGTTAGACATTGTTTAAAGTGATTTTCATTATAAATAAATTCTGGTATATCGCAAAAAAAAGGTATATCGAATTAAGGTAAGATATACCGAAAGTAAATAAGTTTTGGTATACCATGTAAGAAAGATATACCGAAGTAAGGTAAGGTATACCGAAAATAAGGTAAGGTATAGGTATGTAAAAATGTCATACCGAAAGTAAGGTATACCGAACTAAGGTATACCGAAAGTATGGTAAGGTAACGGTATGAAATTTTTCATACCGAAGATAAAGATAAGGTATAAGGTATGACAATTTTAGTAAGGTATACCGTACCGCGACACCCCTAGTCATATATTGTAACTACCAGAAAACTTAATTTAAGGGATGCGTATATTTTATTGTGAGTGTTACAATAAGAAATTATTTCATAAAGTATAATTCATATATTAGTTTTCTGTGTCAATTTATAATTTTATTATTTGTTAATTGAACTTTGATCAATACAAATTTAGTGAAGTTTAAAAACATAATAAGTTACCCATGTATTCTTAATTATTTATTTACTATATGTAATAATTGTTTGATATTTTAATTCTTTTATATCTTTCTTTCTTTAGTGTGCTATTTTTCTCAATAGTTATTTTTTGTTGTAATTCAATTTTTTTTGTTTTGATTGATGTTTATATTTCGATGCATGTATTTATTTGTTTATATATGAATGTCTAGGTTTTATTATTTATATCATATATGCAAAGTTAATATGCACTACATGCATAGATTTGTTGGTATTGATGCAATGCAATACGATTATATTTGTGATGTATTCGAACAAGGTTAATTATGTTTCTGCATGTTCGCTTGAATTTTAGCTTTATGTCGGTAGCAAGTTTCATCTTTAATTATTTTTTTAATCTCAATTAGATTTATGGACGCATTAGATATATCAAATAATGATGCATCAATTATTAATTATGTGAATTAGAAAGTTACCCATGCATGTGTTTTTATTTATTTATTTAATATATATAATAATTGTTTGATATTTTAATTTTTCTTATATCTTTCTTTCTTTAGTGTGTTATTTTTCTCAATAGTCCATTTTTTATGTAATTAATTTTTTTTTTGTTTTGACCAATGTTTGTATTTCGATCCATGTATTTATTTGTTAATATATGAATGTCTAAGCTTTATTATTATATCAAATATGCAAAGTTAACATGCACTACATGCATAGATTTGTTGGTATTGATGCAATGCACTATGATTATATATATATATATGATGGTTAATAAATTTTGACCGAGTTTTTAACTGACATGACATTTAATTTAAGAAAATCAAATGATTTAGGGTCGATCTACGTTTCGAGTAGATAATCGTGGTATATTTATTTTCTCTAAACCGATTCCCGATGAATGAAAAATAATAATATAAAGTGGGTTACTTAAAGAATGGGGTTATGCATTTGAGCTAAGTATGAAGAGTAATACTTGTCTCACATTGATTATGAGTTATGTATTTGAGCTAAGTATGAAGAGTAATACTTGTCCCACATTAGTTATGAAACCATCATTCATCATGTATTTAATAAGGTAGAGTTACCTTATGGAATAACTAAGTTGAGTCAAAGCCCACTATGGAGATGGAGCTAGCTCTTCATTATGGAGATGGAGTTAGCTCTCTTTTTTGGAGATGGAGCTAGTTCTCTCCTTATGCAGAAGGAGCTAGCTTTCCGTTAGGGAGCTGGAGCTAGCTTGACCTATGGAGATGAAACTAATCTTGCCATATGGAGGAGCTAACAATCTTGGTATCGATATGTTATATCTAGCTATGATATCAAGCTGAACTCAACGAGTTTATGATGAATGTGGATAAAAGTATGTTCAAATTAGGTGGATTAATTAATAATTAATTACCATCAACTTTTGTAACTCCTAAAATGTCCAGTGGCTTAATGAGCATCAAGGACATTAATTGTCATTAATTCTTGCAACTTCTCTTGAGTAGACTTTACATATATATAGATGGTCTACATGCATTTTACATACACGCGTGAAACATATTCTAGCATTCACAAGAGTATCTTGTTGCATTCTTTCTTTTGAGTATTTTAGAAGAAGCTTTATCCTCGACCTTCCCCAGTTCGCCGGAGCTCGTTGGTTCGCTGTGCTGCCACCATCGATACTTTGCCGTTTTATATATGGAGACGATACGTCAAAACCGAGAGCACTACTGGAACGTATTTCATCTTGCGGAATAAAGATTCTTCAACTCGGCTTTATATCAATTTCATTTAGTACTTTTGTAATAGCTAGATATTAAAATACTGGGTGTGGAATACCATAATTTTCAAAAATTTTAGTATTAAAATACTGCAGTGGTCTATTCTCAGTGTGTGAAAAGGTGAAAAATGGTCACTCCATCTTCATTATTTATAGATGTGTTTAGCCTATTTTTGATCGTGTGGTCTCGTGCTCTTATTGTCTCCATTCTCGATTTTTCTCCATGTTTTATAATAAATGGGCCCTAATTACGTATTGTATTGTCGTTCATGATTACATGCCCAAATATGCGAATCGGAATGCAAAAAGAACCGAAGAAACACGAAAGGAGCAAACGGGAAGACTTCAATCCGGGTCAGCGACCGCGTACTTTCAGCCGCCGCTGACCACAACTCGCTGAAGAGCAGAGGCAGAGCGGCAGAAGGAGGACAGAGGCTTAGGGTCTGCGACCGCTGCCCAGTCAGCAGCCACTGACCCCAAAAGGTGGCACACACTTGTAATGCAACGACTGCGCGAGGATGGCGCAACCGACCTAGTCAGTGGTCGCTCCTTACGCGGCCGCTGACTTGACGAGTCCTATATAGAGCACCTCTGCATTCGCGATTTTCATCTCTCTTATCATAGTACGCGGTTGATTATACTCTACATTAATTCACATGATCCACAAGTTTAATTAATTACACGAATAATTAATTCTTATACAAATAATACCACATAGGATAATATAAATGCAGAATTAAATAATTTATACCTTCTCATACGCAAATCCTCCGCTTGTGGAGAAACGATTTGAATCGTTAGTTATCGAACCGCAATCCACACCAATTGAATTCTCTTCTTGATCTCCCATGATCCGATCTTGGAAACTTCAGACCTATTCCCGATCTATGTACTAGAATATCGTGTGGGCGAATCAATCTAGTAATTAAGAAGAAAAGAAGAACGAAAATTGGAGCGTGGAATAATCCCTTAATATTTGAAAATAAGAGATACTTTCTCTCTTAGTGGGCGCCGATTTCAAGTAGGAAGGAGAGAGAAATCGGCTCCTTCTTTGCACTCCTTTTATAGATATTATGGGCTAGGTTAAGCTTCTAAGGAGAATGGATAAGAACCCAAATAATAGACCCACAATATCCCACTTTAATCTTCTGCAGTTTCCACCTATAATTCAAATTTGAATTTGAATTATTTAAAATTAATTTGGGCTTGGTCAAATCCATAATTTAATTAAATTAATTTCCAAGTTACCTTTTGGCCCAATTAAATTAATTAATTTCTTGGTCCAACTTAGACTTAAATTACTTAATTTAAATTAATTTAATCTCCAATTAATTACTCTATGGAAATGCAATAAAGTGCAATTCTATTATAAATATTTATCGACTCCACTATAGGATAAATATTGAACTCATCTCGATCCATTCAAATTACGGATGTAACCCTCTTGTAATTAATTATTTCTCGCATTTAAGATTTTTTAAATCCATTAATTAATTAAGTTTGCTGACAACTCACAATTAATTAATATATTTATTCGTGAGTGATCAATTTCAGACCTTAATTTTTACATATGGAATAAATTTCAACCGACTGATTTTCTTATGCAATAAACCTTTCTGAACGCCTCATGCGGATTTAATCAACTCGTGTCACTGAGACGTGATTCTGTACGACTAACAATTGAGCACTTCTAGCTAAGCCAATCACTACCGCCCAAGACATCACTATTTGGGTTTACGAAAAACCCGCAAGCATAGATGAATCAATGTAGAGTATAATCAACCACATATACTAATGTCATCACCACAAATTAAGAAACAAACTAATTCCTAAGACCTCGTTCTAAGTATTAGGACGTAAAACTTATCTCACTGTGAAACCTCTCAATATGTATACACAAAGCATGTGTATCGGCTTATACATACCGATATTATTCTGCGGGCTAAGGTCAGCTCTCCCATCAAATGATACCGCAACCTTTATCGACTAGACTGTCCAAGTCTGTCTAGACTGTGACTTTATATTACAAAGGAGCCAACTGTGTTACCTTCTGTGATCATCGATCCACCATATAGTCTATAATTGTAATAAATGAAATTGTTTGCAATTCAATATATAATAATAATAAATTGCAAAGCAATGATAAAAACATTTATTCTCATTAAAGTGAAACTGAAAATAAGTTTGATACATCATCTAAGCATAAAGCATGCTTTGAGGTATACAAACCCTAACAATTTTCCACTTGTACTCAAACATGCTTTAGAGTATACAATTTGTGTCACATGACATTACAAATCTCTCACTTATACCTAAAGCAGGTCCACTGTACGTCTCACTCCAAATCCCTCTAAGTGTCTCTCGAACATTTTACCGTTCAGGCTCTTTGAAAGATTAGTCAGGTTGTAATCCGACGCTACCTTGGACACTACTACTTCGCCCCTTCTTACTATATCACGGATGTGGTATTTTCTCTCAATTTGTTTACTTGCTTTGTGGGCCCGTGATTCCTTTAAGTCTGCCACTGCACCAGAGTTATCACAATGAACCGGTGATACTCACAGGCATACTCAGAATCACATCTAGGTCCATCAAGAAGCTCCTGAGCCAAACCACTTCCTTTGAGGCCTCTGTCACAACCACATATTCGGTTTTCATGGTGGAGTCTGCGATGTATTTCTGCTTCACACTCCTCCATATCACGGCTCTGCCTCCCAAAGCAAACACATAACCGGAGGTAGATCTCCTCAAATTCCGGTCGTCTAAAAATCAGAATCTGTATAACCTAAAGGATAAATGGTGTTTGACTAGTGAACTAAACAACACTTCTTAGTCTGTTTAACGTACTTGAGTATGTTCTTTACTGCCATTCAATGATCCTTTCCTAGGTTAGAATGATATCATGCTTCCATGCCTACTTCAAGGCAAATATTCGGTCTAATCCACATCATAGCATACATGAGAATACCTAATGCGGAAGCATAAGGTACTTTTCTCATCTTCTTTATCTCGTCAGGTGTCTTAGGACACATGTCTCGAGAAAGTGTAACTCCTCGTTTGAAGGGTAAAACGCTTCTTGGAGTCTTGTATGCTAAAGAGTACCTTCTCGATATAGGATTCTTGAGATATGCACAACATTCTCTTTCTTCATTAAGGAATGACACTAATCCCGAGAATGTATCGTGCTTCTCCCATACCCACCATATCAAATTGATTGGACATGTATGCTCTAACGTCCGACAACATCTTCTTGAAATATCCGATCAAGAGAATGTCATCTACGTATGGCATCAAGAAAACAACCGTCTTACCCTCACACTTCTTGTACACACGGCTTTCGTCAGGGCACTGATCAAATCCTAGGACTTGATAACCTGATCAAAACAAAGGTTTCATGACCGTGAGGCATGCTTAAGCCCATAGATAGACCTCTTAAGCTTCCAGGCCATGTGTTCCTTTCTTTGAACTGCATAGCCATCGGGTTGTTGCATATAGATATTTTCTTTAAGACTTTCGTTTAGGAAAGTTTTCTTGAAAACCTTTTTCCATACTTCCCAATCTATATGTGCGAAAACTGACAAGAGTATATGAATAGACTTGAGCATGACTACTGGTGAGAAGTTCTCATCGTAATCGATACTTTCCTTTTGAGTATAGCCCTTTGCTACTAGTGTATCCTTGAAAACTAGGACGTTACCGTCATGTCCTCGTTTCCGTTTAAAGATCAATTTACTCCCAATGGCCTTGCAGCATTCAGACAGATCAACTAGCTCGTATACTTCATTGTCTATCATGGATGGAAGTTAAGAGTCCATCACCTCTTGCCATAGGTGACAGTCCTTGTCTTGCCTGGGACAAAGTCAGATGCCACTCCCATTCCAATGAATCGAACGGGTTGGCAAAAAATCCTCCCACTACGACTAGTCTCTACTACGGGTGGTACAAGTGTTTGGGTTGGTGGTGGTGGTGGTTGTGTTTCTTTTAAATTTGGACAAGCTATAGTTCTCATTTGCTCGAGAACTATCTTGCTTCTAGGCTTGTGGTTGTTCACAAATTCTTCTTCTAGAAATCGAGCGTGAGTGCTGATCACAACCTTGATGGAACCCGTATGAGGGGCTCATGAATTCGCATGATCCACAAGTTTAATTAATCACATGAATAATTAATTCTTATTCACATAGGAGAATATAAATGCGGAATTTAAATATCTTATACCTTCTCCTATGTAAATCCTCCATTTGTGGAGAAACGATTTGAATCGTTAGCTATCGAACTGCAATCCACACCGTTCGAATCTCCTTCTAGATCTCCACGAATCCAACCCTAAGAACTTCTATCCTATTTCCGGTGTAAAATTGGTTGACCCGCCTTTAGACTTAAATTAATTAATTAAAATTAATTTATCCTCCAATTAATTACTCCATGTAAACACAATAAAGTGCAGTTCCATTATATATATTTATCGACTCCACTATAAGATAAATATTAAACTCATCTTGATTCATTCGAATTATGGACGGAACCCTTTTGTCATTAATTATTTCCCGCGTTTAAGATTTTCTGAATCCATTAATTAAGTGAGTTTGCTAACAAATCATAATTAATTAATTATATTTATTCGTGAGTGATCCGGTCCGGACCTTAATTATTACATATGGAATAAATTATCAACCGACCAGGTTTCTTATGCAATAAACCTTTTTGAACACTTCACGTGGATTTAATCAACTCGTGTCACCGAGATGCAATTCTGCACGACTAACAGTCGAGTACTTCTGGCTAAGCCAATCACTAATGTTAGGTATTTAAAGTTTGTTGTTATTTGTAATGTTGGCCTAACATGTGTGTTTTTGTGTTTCTTCACAGGATTGTTGACTTAACTCAAGACTCAACATAACAATTGGTATTGACTCAGCGTCCAGCTCCACAGCCACGTGGAAGCCTGACTCGGTATTCTTGAAAGACACACGAGGACTTGAAGGACGCACAAAGACTAGAGAGAAGACCAAGTCGTACTATGCAGTTGAGAATTTCATGATAAGTGGAATTCTGTTCCAAAAAATCTCGGAGTCAACAACAGATTGAAGTAGTTCCACAATTCCAGCAGACATGTGGAGCACAACAACTGAACTGCGAGAATTGTGGAGACATGGGCCAAAGAGTTGCTATATTCATGGATCCAAGCCCATGTAGTCTATCTATAAATACTAGAGTCATCCATTCAGTAGATAGACGTTAGATAGACGATCTTTTGCAGATTAAGTTCGTAGTTTTAATTCTGTATGCTCTTAATTCCTAACGACATACATTTAGTATTTTAGTATTAGTGTTGATATTATTGTTGTGCGCAACATTGTAATAGCTCAACATTTGTTTTGATTATTCTTTTTGGCCGTAAGGCTCCCGTGTAGGTTATTAATTTATAACCTACGCAAAAATTATCTCGTGTCTTCTACTTTAACTTCCGCAAATATCACTTAGAGTAGGTTGATACACTGTCAAGTGGTATCAGAGCCATCACTCAACACACTGAGTGTTGTCCTGACAGTATCACGACTCTAACACATCAATGGATCCAAACAATGTGGGAGTATTTCGGCCTCCTGTCTTGGATGGCTCGAATTACTCGTACTGGAAGACTCGTACCCGCTCATACATCAAGTCGTTAGATAGAAGAGCGTGGATCTCTATGGAAAATGGGTGGTCACCACCAAAACAAACTGACGAAGAAGGTGATGTGGTCCCAATACCACAAAGCGCATGGTCACGTGATCAAGTTGAGGCTGCTACACTCGATGATCGTGCGCTCAATGCAATTCTCTCGGCTGTTGACATTAACATGTTCAAGCTGGTCAAGAACTGTACCTGTGCTAAGGATGCTTGGGACATCTTGCAAAGGCACTGTGAGGTGACACCAGCGTTAAACAGTCACGTCTACGTATTCTCGCTTCGCAATTTGAGAATATGAAGATGGAGGAAGATGAAGACATTTCCAGCTACACAAAGAAGATTCTTGACATTTCAAATGAGTGTCAAGATCTGGGAGATGCGTTGAGTAACAAAGTTCTTGTCTCCAAAGCACTTCGCACTTTACCACCTAGGTTCGATATGAAGGTAACAGCTATTGAAACATCACAAGCTGTGAATACAATTGAGTTCACGGACCTCATGAACTCCTTCAAGACCTATGAGATGAATCTAGAGGCAAGAGGGACATTCACGAAGAAGAAAACGGTGGCCCTCACAGCAGACACAATCTCGTCACCTTCGTGCAGTAAGTTAACTGACATAATGGAGTCCAGTGAATCCGAAGAAGTGGAAGAAATCCATGAAGGAGACGATGTTGCCATGATCACCAGGAAGTTTAATCGAATGGTGAGAGGATTCAATCGAGACAAGAACAAAGAAAGACCCAAGGAGCGAGATGTACCACGTCTAGAGTACTATCAACCCCCAAAGAACGATAACAATCAAAGAAGACATCCTGTTAGGAAAACACCTCACAACGAAGTGTTCAAATTCAGCTCCTCTAAACTCGACAGCGTACAATGCCATGAATGTAGAGGTTTCAGACACTTTGCAAATCAGTGCGCCAACACACTTCGAAAAAGGGGTAAGTCCTATTGGGTGTCCTAGAATGATGATGAGCACGAGTTCTTTGAAGACGTTGATTAGAGATTGTTCGAGAACATAGCACTACATGTGACAATGACACCTCAGGACAAATAAGGGCAAAACGCTGATGCTGAAACTTTCTCAGAAAGGTATGATTCTAACTATTACTCTACATTATTTGGTTTAAATGCCTCTGTTGATGATGCAGGAAGTGTTGAGGATGACATAGAATCTACATATGGTGAAGAATGTGATGACAATGCTTTCACTATAATACAAGGATTAAAGAGGTTGTATGATGAATTGTTGGGAAAATGGAAACAACAAGCACGAGATCTGGTGAACTCAACAGCTGAGGTAACACGACTCAAGGAAGTCCAAGCAAAATAGGAGGTGTTGATCACACAACGTGACATAGAGCTCACCAAAGTGAAATCCCAACTTGAAGAGGCACAGCTGACCATTCGCAAGTGGAATACTGGGACTTATTCGCTTCAAGAGATTGGACAGCGCAAACCCAAGCAAAAGGGGCCTTGGATATGCTGCACCAACTGTGTTCTGTCGTGGGTCCACATCGACAGCAGAAACATCCAATACCAAAGCAGATGTTGTGCTCACAGACCCACCAACACAGACAAAGCAAAACACCTCTCAAGCAGGAAAAGGTAAGAAAGGTAAGAGAAAAGGTAAGAGACGTAGAAGGAAATATATATGTCATTACTGTCTCAAACCAGGCCACATAAAACCTTTTTGTTATCGAAAGAAAAGGGATGAAAAGTCATACTCTGTGCTGCCACAGCAACCCAAAATGATATGGGTAAAGAAAGCTGATCTAACATGTAATGTTGTGTACACAACATTGAAAACTAACATTTCAGGTTCTTGGTACTTTGACAGCGGATGTTCACGTCACATGACAGGTAACAAAACATTTCTTTCAAACTATGAGACTTATGACGGAGGAAATGTTTTTTTCGGTGGAGGTTCAAAAGGTAAAATCATAGGGAGAGGTACACTTAATGTTCCTGGTTTGCCTGCTTTAACAAAGGTGTATCATGTGCAAGGACTTATGGCAAACTTAATCAGCATAAGTCAATTGTGTGATGGCAACATGCTTGTAAAATTCACTAAAGATGCATGTGAAGTATACAATAACAGAAACTTGTGTATCATGACAGGTCAAAGGTCATCAGACAATTGTTACATGACTGATAACCTAAAATGCAACAAGGCTCAAGTTGATGATGTTATACTCTGGCACAAATAATTAGGTCATACTAACTTTCGAAATCTTGGCAAGTTAGTCAAAATGGATGCAGTTAGAGGTCTACCCAAACTTGGGAAGGCAAACCAGATTGTCTGCGGAGACTGTCAAAGAGGAAAACAATTGCATGCATCACACCCTGCTCACCAGCACCCTGAGCAACATTTTGGAACCAACCGATGCTTTGAACTTCTACATATGGATCTTGTAGGACCCATGGAAGTTGAAAGCATTGGTGGCAAAATGTATGTACTAGTTGTGGTAGATGACTTTTCCCGTTTCACATGGACGTATTTTTTACGAGACAAATCTGAAACATTTGAGATGTTCTGAAATATGTTTGCTCGTGTTGCTAATGTATTTGATCCTAGAATATCTCGTATAAGATCTGATCATGGCCGTGAGTTTGAAAATTCATAATTCACAAGCTTTTGTAATGAAAAGGGAGTATGTCAGGAGTTTGCAGCACCAAAAACTCCACAGCAGAATGAGGTGGTCGAACGCAAGAATAGGACCTTGATTGAGATGGAAAGGGTTATGCTGAGCTCAAAACAAATAGCGAAACGATTTTGGGCTGAAGCAGTAAACACCGCATGCTACATCAACAATCAAGTCAACATTCGACCAGGCACATTCAAAACACCGTATGAGCTACTTAAGGGAAGAAAACCTAACCTAAAACATCTTCGTGTTTTCAGGTGTGTATGTTTCATTCTAAATGATCGTGAGTATCTAACAAAGTTTGATGACAAGAGCAACAAAGGTGTATTCGTTGGTTACTCAACAAATAACGTAGCTTATAGGGTATTTAACCTTCACATTAAGACAATACAAGAATCTGTTAATGTTGTCTTTGATGACATAGGTAATGTGAACAAGGAGGTGGAAGCTGAAGATGACGTATATCAAGGGGGAGTTGTTCCACCCTCTGTCGAAGCTCAACCTGTTCCACCTAACACAACATCCAGAAGTGATGAGGAAAACAGTGCTACACAACAAGAAGAAGAAGACGAAATAGATGAAGTTCAAGAGGTTACTCACCGCAGAGAACCTCCGGGAAGAGTTAGAGAAAACCATCCACTGTCTCAAGTTATAGGAAATATTGAGGATGGTGTTCAGACCAGACGTAAACAGCTGATTAACTATAGAGACATGGCATGCTTGTACTCTGTGTGCTCTACAATTGAAGGCGTAATATGCTTTGTCTCTAAGTTTGAACCTAAAAATGTCAAGGAAGCACTGACTGATGAGTTCTGGATAAATTCTATGCATGAAGAACTAAATCAGTTTGTGCGTAGTGATGTTTGGTTCCTTGTTCCCAGACCGCCAAACAGAAATGTTATTGGCACAAAGTGGATCTTCAAGAACAAATCTGATGAAAAGGGAACAATAGTGCGAAACAAAGCACGATTGGTGGCTCAAGGGTATACTCAAGTCGAAGGGGTTGACTTTGATGACACATTTGCCCCAGTAGCAAGGCTTGAGTCCATTCGGTTGTTGCTTGCTGTTGCAAGCCATCTCAACATCAATCTATACCAGATGGATGTGAAGGCAGCATTTCTCAACGGTGAACTCAAAGAGGAAGTCTATGTTGAACAACCCAAAGGATTTGAGGACCCTCACAAGCCTGACTATGTCTTTCGACTGAAGAAAGCACTATACGGTCTCAAACAAGCACCACGTGCTTGGTATGAACATCTCACAAACTTCCTTCTCAGATACGGGTTTGTGAGAGGCAGTGTGGACCGAACATTGTTTATAAAAAGGGAAGATAAACACATTCTTATTACTCAAATCTATGTTGATGACATGATTGTTGGTTCCACTTCACGTAACATGCTTAATGATTTTTCAGGTGCAATGTCTAGAAAATTCGAAATGAGCATGGTGGGAGAACTCACATACTTCCTTGGACTTCAAGTAAAACAAGGACAAGATGGCATCTTCATCTCTCAAAGCAAGTATGCCAAAGAGATGATAAAGCGTTTTAACCTTGAAGGAGCCAAACACATGAAGACCCCCATGGGCTCTACGGAAAAGTTGACTAAAGATGATGCTGGAGAGGATGTTGACCCAACACTCTACAGATCAATGATAGGGATTCTGCTGTACCTAACATCCACTCGCCCTGATCTGATGTTTAGTGTATGTGTATGTGTCAGGTATCAAGCTAAACCCAAGGTATCCCATATTAAAGCTGTTAAAAGAATCATTAGGTATGTTGCTAGAACATTAGATTTAGGAATCTTTTTTTCTAAACACATGAATATGAGCTTGATAGGGTTTAGTGATTCTGATTGGGCTGGAGATGTGAATGATAGGAAGAGTACAAGTGGAGGTTGTTTCTATCTAGGTAACAACATTGTGTCATGTAGAGCTGTCAAAATCGGCCCACCGGGCTTTTTCAAAATGTAAGGCCCGCCCAAGCCCGCCCATAACTTTCGGGCTGAAATATATGAAGCCCAACCCAACCTCATATGGGCTTTCGGGCGGGCGGGCTTACCCGGCCCATTTCCTCTAAAAAAATTGTCTTTACACAAAAATTCAATTTTGCATTTTAAAGAAAAAGAAAATGATATTATTCATAAATTTGGTGTGAAATACATTAATAATATTTATTATATGAAATAGTTAGTGTGTTTATTCAACAATTTTCATCAAGTATTAATCAATTACATTAAGTTTTAAAAAATAAAAATAAATATTCCAACTTATAAAAGATATTTTAATAAAAAATAATATATAGCTAGGGTTTTTTAGAGAATAAGATATTTTAATAAAAAATAATATATATTAAATCGGGCGGGCTTTTTTAGCCCGAAACCCCGGGCTTTTTTAGCCCGAAACCTTATAAGCCCGTAGGGTTTTCTGGGCGGGCTTTTCAGGCCCGATTTTTTTCGGGCCTTAATTTTTAGAGCCCAACCCGACCCAAACCCCGGGGTTTTTGGGCGGGCGGGCTGGGCCGGGCCCATTTTGACAGCTCTAGTGTCATGGCATAGCCGTAAGCAAAATTGTGTTTTCTTATCCATTGCTGAGTCCGAATATGTTGCAGCAGGCAGCTGTTGCACACAACTACTGTGGCTGAAACAAATGCTTAGTGATTATGGCCTAGAAAACAATGACCTAGTTGTGTACTGTGACAATATGAGTGCTATAAACATTTCCAAAAATCCTGTTCAACACTCAAGGACAAAGCACATTGACATAAGACACCATTTAATTAGAGATTTAGTGGAACAAGAGGTGATCAAGCTTGAGTATGTAAAAACGGAAAACCAAGCTGCTGATATTTTTACAAAACCCTTGGATCATGAGAGATTCGTATACCTACGAAAATCTCTTGGTCATTGTTTTTGTCATTAATAGAGTGTGTTGTGCTACACCCAGATTCATATCATTGTTAAGGGTGTAGCTTGTGTCTCTAACTTGCTAGTATAACATCTTAGTCAACATGATCTGTTTACGGCCGCCTGGTGTTCTTTTATATATATGTTTTTTTTTGTACCAGTGTGGTAAAAAATCCAAGTAGTTTGGGGGGCACGGCGTTCGCTGCGACGATGCTACCTTACAAAAGGATTGCAACTACGATTGCTTTCGAGGGTGAAAGGCTAGGGGCACGGCGTTCGCTGCGACGATGCACTCTACGCTCACTAACTCTTGGATTCTTGTAGTTCTGCACCTATTTTATCTATATGAACTAGGTGAATGTTGCAGAGATGTTGACACAACAAAGCAAGTTAGACTGTTTTATCAAAGGTTGTTCTCTAAAAATGTTTCTCTCAACATCGACCATCAATGTGTTCTGTAACACATACTCTAGCATTGTCCTCCATATCACTTATTTCTCTAGTTTGATAGTGGGTTATAACTGTCGAGTAGCGTGTTCTGAGGGTTTGTCAGGATGGAGATGAAACGGCATAACTTTTTTTGAGTTGAACCGTCGCCAGACTGTGTTCCATCATTACTTTCTATGTCACACGAAACCCTAGAAACCACCCTCTCTCTCTCTCTCACAAATCAGCACATATCCCTAGACTGATACGGTTTCTCAATCTAGAGTTAAAACAAAAACACTAGTCATCGTCTCCCTCATCCAAAAACCCTCCATTTTCTCTCTCAGAGTTTTCTCCCAAAATTTTCCTTCGATGGCTACTCCTCCAACCCCCGACGTTACTGCCCTTCTCCAAGCTCTTCTCACCGCAAACCCTAACCTTCTCCTGGTTGCCCGCCATCGAGACTCCACTTGCTGCAGTGGTGCCTCCACCCGTTGCCGTGGTGGAGAGTCCGTCCATCCAAGTCTCTACCGCACCCTCGCCGGTTGTAGAAACCAATGTCACTCCCATCGTTCCAACCACGGCCGAACCAACTATGGTTCAGGCTGTTGAAGAATCTGGCCCTCCGGCTACCACTGTTGCCCTAGTTGAGCCCGCACCAGCATCTCCACAATCCCGGTCGTCGTCTCCGCCAGCCGTTCCACCGCGGAAGCCAGCCACCCGGGGTTCCAAGTTATCCACACACACCAACATGTCCAAGAAATCCAAGAATCCGGCTCCCACTGTCATCGTTCCCGACGATAGTGTGGATGAAGTCTCTTCTGCTCTGAAGCGTCCTCGACTCACCGCTCCTGTCGATGTCAAACTAGAGCCCACTTCCTCTGCTGCCACAACAGCGAAAGGAAAAGGGGTGGTGCAGGCCTCAGTTCCCGGTTCTGAGCCCTCTGACACCCCGGACAGTCCCCTAAACCCCGCTCTCGCTCTCAATCTACAGTTCTACGATCAGATAGCGGCCGTCAAATGGAAGCGCCTCAGAAATTCTCCCTGCATCAGTGAGCGCACCGCAGAGGAGACGTCGTTCGATGAGAACAACCTTCTCTCTTTCTTTCGCTCCCGCGGACTGCTGGGTACCGTTTTTGATCTCCCTCCATTTGTGAAATCCATTGTTCGTCATTTTTACTGCAACCTGCATCCGGAGTTCGGCAATCGCTCCTCCAAATTTTTTTCCAAAGTATGCTTTTACAATACTGTGTTTGATTTTTCTGCGGAATCCATCAACTCTGCCCTCGGTTTACCCAATGTGGAGGCTGACATCATTTCCAGCCTTGACGATGTTGCCAAAACCATCACGGGCGGCAAGCGGACCAAATGGGCTCAACCAATGAAATCCTCCTGTTTGACCCATCTTTACTTTGTCCTCCACAAGGTTTTAACATACAACTGGATAATTTCATCCAATGTTACTGTGGTCACGCAGCAACATGGGGTGTTACTCTATCTTGTTGGGCTCAACAAGTCTTTCAACCTTGGACGGATTATTTTTGATCAGCTGGCCGCTCTGTCTGCTAAAACACAAATCAGCTCTCTCTTGTTCCCGTCTCTTATTTGTAGGGTGATGGAACATCAAGGGTTTCCGGCGATCGCCAGAACCCATGAGGCGGTTCCGGTTCCTCAGTACGCAATTCACATCTCTCTTTTCAGCAAGAGCAAGATTGCTGATCTACCCTAGCGCAACCCTGATGCACCCGTGCCGGGATCCTCTGGTATTCAGTTGCCACCACAGACTGTTCAACAGTTAATTGGTGCTCTGAATACGCTGGCTGCGCTCATTCCTTCCCTGCAAGCCTGCATGTCTTCACAACAAGGGGGAGAACCAGTACAAGCTGCAGCAGCAGGGGGCGAAGCAGCCACAGGAGGTGAAGCAGATGAGGAGGGAGCAGACGCTGAAGATGAAGAAGATGATGGAAATGAGCGTCTGTGAAAATGACCGTGTGTGGTCAAAAACATTATTCAAATGTTGTGGGGAGCACCATAAACAATTTAACACCTTTTTTTAATTTTGTGGATGTTGGATGATATTTTTGATGCAACATATTTTTAATGGATGGATGTTCTTGTGTTGCTTAACATCTTGTTACATGCCTGAATTGTTATTTCTGTCAATGTTGTTGTTACTATTGTTGACACGTTTTTGCAGGCATAAACTAAGGGGGAGCTCTAGTGAAGAAAAGAGTGTTGTGAAGAAGGCACAAAAATAGGGGGAGTTTGTTAGGTATTTAAAGTCTGTTGTTATTTGTAATGTTGGCCTAACATGTGTGTTTTTGTGTTTCTTCACAGGATTGTTGACTTAACTCAAGACTCAACATAACAACTGGTATTGACTCAGCGTCCAGCTCCACAGCCACGTGGAAGCCTGAATCGGCATTCTTGAAAGACGCACGAAGACTTGAAGGACGCACAAAGACTAGAGAGAAGATCAAGTCGTACTAGGCAGTTGAGAATTTCATGCTAAGTGGAATTCTGTTCCAAAAAATCTCGGAGTCAACAACAGATTGAAGTAGTTCCACAATTCCAGGCAGACATATGGAACACAACAACTGAACTGCGAGAATTGTAGAGACATGGGCCAAATAGTTGCTATATTCATGGATCCAAGCCCATGTAGTCTATCTATAAATACTAGAGTCATTCATTCAGTAGATAGACGTTAGATAGACGATCTTTTGCAGATTAAGTTCGTAGTTTTAATTCTGTATGCTCTTAATTCCTAAGGACATACATTTAGTATTTTAGTATTAGTGTTGATATTATTGTTGTGCGCAACATTATAATAGCTCAACATTTTTTTTTATTATACCTTTTGGCCGTAAGGCTCCCGTGTAGGTTATTAATTTATAACCTACGCAAAAATTATCTCGTGTCTTCTACTTTAGCTTCCGCAAATATCACTTATAGTACGTTGATACACTTTCAACTAACGCCCAAGACATCACTATTTAGAGTTACGAAAAATCCACAAGCGTAGATGAATAAAGTAGCGTATAATCAACCGCCCATACTAATGTCATCATCACATATTAAGAAATGAACTAATTTTCGAGACCTCATTCTAAGAATTAGCACGTTAGAACTTATCTCACTGTGAAACCTCTCAATATGTATACACAAAGCATGTATATCCGCTTATACGGACTGGCATCATTAAAATGGAATTGAAAACATGTTTGATATATCGTCCAAGCATAAAGCATGATTTGAGATATACAAACCCTAACAATCTCCCACTTATACTCAAACATTCTTTAGAGTATACAATCTGTGTCGTATGACATCACAAATCTCCCAATTATACCTAAAGCAGGTCCACTACACGTCTCATTCCAAATCCCTCTAAGTGCCTCTTGAATGTTTTACCGTTCAGGCTCTTTAAAGGATTAGTCAGGTTTTAATCTGACGTTACCTTGGACACTACTACTTCGCCCCTTCTTACTTGTCACGCCCCGACCTCCGCCCTCCCCGGCAGAGTCCGGTTGCGTGACTAACGGATAAATGATTAATGGATAAAGTGGGATACTGAAAGTTCTGACTGAACCGAAAGGTAATTCAATAACTGAGTTTAGTTCACACAAGGATTTAATTTACATAGTTGGCCACTTTACCAAACCAAAAACTGATAGAAATTCTCGCAGTGGAATGAGGATCGACTGAAGTCTACGTGTATGAAGACACGTGGACACCCAAGATTTATTTAAAGACCGACAAGCCCGCCAGAGCATCTCCCATCATCATGTCTCAACCTGCACATTTATAAATACATGCAGGGCTGAGTACAAACGTACTCAGTAGGCACATGCCAAAATCGCATACATACATATATTTTTGTCAATGCCGTAAGAGTGAAACATAGAGATTTTGTCTTTAAAAGCACCTACATTCACTAAATTCATTTGTGAAAGATCCTATATTCGACAACTGTCTAATTTCTTTAGTATACTGCCATATCTGTAATTTGATGATTTATGGTACCGAGAAGGTGGCCACCTTCTACGGACACCGGACCGGCCAACCCGATCGATGACTCACGGTTACTTGTGCACATTTAGTTCGAGTAGGTTACACCACCTACTGGAACCCGAATTCGGTTTAAATTCTTCGGATCCTTTAAACCAGGCATCCAGGATCCTTACACCAGGTACCCTTAATCAGACAGGCATTGATACAAAATATAATCATTTCGGCAAGACAACACTCTGAAACATATTTTCTCAATTTTAAATCAATTCGAATGCAGCATAAATATAATACGTGCACACATAATTTTCTTTGTAATAGAAAGCCTACTTGGATAACTTCGATTTGCACTTGATTTGATCTCGACACGCGAGGTAGATCTCTCGTAAAAACCTTTGGAAATCTCGTATAAGTTAAAATGCCCTTAATGCATTTGAAACATTTAATCGTAAGAGTATATTATTCTAGGTTCTTGTTTCGACTCGTAAATCGAGGTATTGATACTTCAGATCAATATTTTCTATAAGGTGTTGAATCCTCGATTCAATTACTCCGGTAATTACCTTTAAGTGCAATAAGTGTATTAACACTTAATGAAATAATTAATTCTTAATAATTAATTATTCAATTCATATTATAAGTTCTATTTATTTAACTCTTTACATAACCTTTGAATATTAATACTTTCAATAAATCCTTAATAGAAGTAGAGATATTATTTCTCTTAATTTAGAACTCAATTAAATAAATTGGATCTTCTTTGATTTAATACATAATGTATATATATATACTATCCCTTCTTCAATATTTAATATTTCTAATTAATGTAACTCCATCTTAATTAAATCTTATCTTATTAAATGTTTAAATTAGTCCATTTATAATTAATTAAATGAGCTTAATAATTAATTTAATTAATTTAAATATTAATTATCTTAAAATTAAGAACTGGGCCCATCAGATTTACATAACTCGGCCCATAACCCGGCCCAGCTCCTAGAAACCCTAAACTAACCCTAATTTGTTCCCATTCTTCACAGACACACATCTCCTACACACTCTTTCCTCTTCCTCGCTCATTCTCTCCCTTCCTCCCTCTCGTTTTCTCTGTCTCTCCCGCGACTCTCTCTCACAGTCTCTCCTTCTCTCTCAGCCCTCACTGCCTCCACTCTACTTCCTCTTGGTGTATTCTTCCCTCTCTCGCCTTTCTCCTTCCCTCACTCTCTCGTCAGAAACTATGAAGAGCTTCGACGCTGATACCAGTCGACCGACTCCTCTCCAACTAAGGTAAATTTTCTTCTCTAACTTTCCTTAGCTCTCTCTTCTTCCTAGAACCCTAAATCTTTACTGCATGTCTTAAATTATCAGTTTCTAACTTCCTGTTTCTTCCCTCTCCTTTCTCACTCTCTCGATTTCCTATTTTCTGTAGAAAGGTAGAGCCCTTCCTAGCTCCAGTTTCTCTTATGGGAGCTTCGGTTTCTGATTTCTTTCCAGAAGGTAAAATGGCTCTAACTTCCGGCTTTAAATTCCTAAGCCCTTAACCGTGTCTGCATGCTAAAGAATTAAATTAAGATTCAATTTGGGAAGGGTTTGGGGGAGTTCTGTAGCTTATGAATTGATTTCCTTTCTGTACTAAGGTACTTCGCTCATTTGCTTAGTATTTCAGACTGATCAGTAGTGAGTTTTCTATTCGGTAGTTTGGGTTCGGTAGTTGGAATTGATCAGTTCTGCTTTTGCTAGGTAGAGTTCTGTATATGATAAGCTCTATTAATCTTCTTGTTAAATGTTTGAATTTCTAATTATATTTCTATGTTGGCAGCTTGGATGGAGGTTTAAGTTCTTAAAACCACCGAGTGAAATTGCTGGAATAAGCTAAGCTTTATTTCTTACCTATTTTGGATATTTAGTTGGAAGTAATTGTTCTTGGGTCTGCAGTATGCTTACAGGTTGTTTTAAAATTCTGAAATGTGTATCACAACAGACTTAGGTTCTGAACTTATTTCAGAGTTGATGTTTATGTTCTGGACATGCTTATTTTCTGATTTAATGTCTGCATTTAATCTATGATCCAGAAATTTGTTCTCTGTTTTACATAAATGCTAAACTTGACAGAAACATGAATTCTTATTCTATTTCTATGTTCTGGAATTTAAATGCTTAGGGTTTTTATACTGATTTAAATTAATAAAACCGTATACATAAGGTCAATTTATGGTGTTTTGGTGAATCATGTTATATATATACACTCTGGCCCTTAAACTGTTACTTCAAAGCATATCTATATTTACTGGACTCTGAAAAAAAAAACATATGGTTGTGTATTCTGTTCTGAAATCATGATTTTAAATGGGAGACAGAAACAGATTTGTTTTGCTGTGATTTAGATTTCAGTCATATATATATGTTACAGTTTTCAGCTTTCCTGGATTGAATTAGGAGGCAGAACAGTTTATGGTTTATGATTGTGAGTTAAAACTATAAGAGATATGAATGGAAGTAGAGCTAGAGCTTAGTTTCATTACCTTAACTTGAACTACTTCTTCTTCTTGTGTGTTAAAAAGATTGTTGCACTGCTAGTGTTTTAAGTGTGTTTTTGGTTGTGATAAACGTTTAAGGGTAGCCCTTCACTCCTTTATATAGTTATGTTGCAGGGCTGTGATGTTAACTTAGTGCTTAAGGTTTGATAGTTCTATTAATAGCTTTAATGTTATTGTTTTGCAGGGCATGGAAAGCATGTATCAACCTTGGGACTCCTCCCTTTACTCAGCCTAAATTACAGCCCTTTCCACACTCTGTAGTCTTATGGCTGTTTGTTCCTACTGTAGCAGCATGGCTGCTTTGTTTATTCATTCCTAATGTTAAAGTGATCATTTCTTCTTACACTTATGGAAGTACTTTCTTCTTTCCTTTGTTTTAGAGACTGCAGTAGCATGGTGGTTTATGTAATACACTTGGATATTTTATGTTGCTTACTATCATATAATGTAATGATACATATATATCTATCTAGTTCATAGTTTATAGTGTTTCATTTTATTATCTTTCTTTATTTAATTGGGATTGATTTTATAATATACTTGAGTGTCTCTATCTTACTTCTTTCCAATCCAAATCAAGTTGTATGTTGTATGTTTTATCTATATATATTTATGTGTTATGCTTATGGTTCATTTTCTGTTTTGATAATTCCTACAACATATACATATATCTATACTTGTAGCATGCTTTTATATATATATATATATACATAGATAGCTAGCTTAACCATACAATTATATAGTATCACCTATGCATTTCATAATATAGTTCTCAAAACATAACACTTATACTTACACTTAAATATTTCCAAAGTAAATACCTATCCTTAATAATAGCATTTCTTAATATATATCAATCAAGAAATCTTTAATTACTTATTATCTTAAACCAAAACTCCCTTTCAATTATATTAAACTCTCATTAATTAACTACAACAATTAATATATAAATAACAATCGCGTTCAATTATTGTTTACTTCGATAATTAAAAGACGGGCTATTACATTACTATATCATGGATGTGATATTTCCTCTCAATGTATTTACTTACCTTGTGGGTCCGTGATTCCTCTGAGTTTGCCACTACACCTGAGTTATCACAATAAACCGTGACACTTGAAGGCATACTCACAATCACATCTATGTCCATCAAGAAGCTCCTGAGCCAAACCACTTCCTTTGAGGCCTCTGTCACGATCACATATTCAGTTTTCATGGTGGAGTCCGTGATGCATTTCGCCTCCCAAAGTAAACACATTACCGGAGGTCAATTTCCCCGAATTCCGGTTCTTCTGAAAATCAGATTTTGTTTAACCCAAAGGATAAAAGGTGTCTGACTAGTAAACCAAACTACTCCCTAGTCCGTTTAAGGTACTTGAGTATTTTCTTTACTGTCATCCATTGATCCTTTCTTGGGTTAGACTGATATCATGCTCCATGCCTACGGCAAAGCAGATATCCAACCTAGTACACATCATAGCATACATGAGACTACCTATTGCAGAAGCATAAGGTATCTATCTCATTTCCTCTTTCTCTATAGGTGTCTTAAAATACATGTCCTGAGAAAGTACGATTCTATGTCTCAAAAGTAAGAAACCCTTTTTGGAATCCTGCATGCTAAAGCGTCTAATTATAGTCTCGATATATGACTCTTGAGATAGACACAATATTCTCTTTCTTCAGTCACGAATGACCATGATCCCGAGAATATTTTATTCACACTTTCAATCAAGAGAATGTCATCTACGTGTAACATCAAAAGAAATAATCATCTTACCCTCACACTTCTTTTACATACTGCTTTCGTCAGGTCATTGATCAAATCCATAGGAATTGATAACCTGATCGAATCAAAGGTTCCATGACCGTGAGGCTTGTGTAAGTCCATAGATGGACTTCTTAAGCTTCCACACCATGTGTTCCTTTCCTTAAACTGCATATTCCTTGGGTAGTTGCATATGGATATTTTCTTCGAGACTTCCGTTTAGGATAGTTGTCTTGACATCAATTTGTCATACTTCTCAATCCATATTTGTTGTAACTGACAAGAGTATACGAATAGACTTGAGCATGACTACTGGTAAGAAGGTCTCATTGTAATCGATACCTTCTTTTTTAGTATAGCCCTTAGCTACTAGTCTAGCCTTGAAGACTACAACGTTACTGTCAGTTCCTCGTTTCTGCTTGAAGATCTCTTTACTCCCAATGACCTTGCAGCCTTCGGGCAGATCAACTAGCTTGTATACTTCCTTGTCTACCATGGATTGCAGTTCAAACTCCATCACCTCTTGCCAGAGGTGACAGTCCTTATCTTGGACCGCTTCGTCAAAATTTCATAGTTCTGATTCATCTAGGATTGAGACTAAGTCAAATGTCTCTCCCACTCCAATGAATCAAACGGGTTGGAGAACAACCCTCCCACTACGATGAGGCTCCACTACAGGTGATACAAGTATTTGGGTTGGTGGTGGTGGTGGTTGTGTTTCTTATATATTTGGACAAGCTATAGTTATCATTTCCTTGAGAACTATCTTGCTTCTGGGCTTGTTGTTGTTCATACAGTCTTCTTCTTGAAATTGAGCATGGGTATTAATCACGACCTTTCGATCTCTGAGCCTATAAAACTCCCACTGTTTCATCTTTCTAGGCTAGCCTACGAACAGACACAAGTAAGTACGAGGTGAGAACTTGTCGGCGTCCTTTTCTAGCACGTGTGTTGGACATCCCCACACCTTGAGATGTCTTAGACTTGGCTGACGCCTTGTCCACAGCTCAATGATGTCTTAAGGACCGACTTGGACGATACCAAGTTCAATGTGTAAACTGCTGTTTCTAGAGCATATCCATAAGGAAATAGGCAACTCTGCATAACTCATCATTGAGCTCACCATCTCCATAAGCGTTCTATTCCGTCTTTCTGTTACACTATTTTCCAAATTAACTGGGATTGAATCTCTGCTTCCGACAAATGGTTCAAAAACTCAGCACTGAGGTATTCGCCTCTGCGATGAGAATGCAAACAATTGATAGTCTTTCCATGACGATTCTCCATAAGTGCCCTGAATTCCCTAAATTTCTGAAAGGATTCTGACTTGTGGTGCATCAAATAGACATATCCGTATTTTGAGTAATCATCAATGAAATTGATGAAGTACTACTGCATGCCACCTCAAGCCTGAGTCGACATTGGACCATAAATATCAGAGTGAATGATATCCAACACATCTTGGGCTCTATTTTCTTTGACCATGAATGGTCTCTTGGTCATTTTACCTTCCAAGCATGATTCACATGTAGGGTATGGCTGAACTTGGAGTTTATCCAAAGGCCCATGTTCCACTAACTCTTGGATCCTCCTAAGGTTAATATGTCAAAGTCTTAAGTGCCATAGATATGTATCATTCGATGAAAGACAATAAGTTTTTCTCTTCTTGGAGTTAGTAGATAAGTTAAAAGTCGCACGTTATTTCTTAGGCTGTGCAAATATAGTATATAAGTTGTTTACCATTGTGCTTGTGCAGATAACATAATTTCCATCTTGATAATTATATAATCATCAAAGGAAACTAAATATCTACTCTGGATTAGTTTAGAAATCGAAATTAAATTTTTTCTAAAACTTTTCACGAGCAAAACATCTCTCAATACTTGAACAGAAGAAGTGATCTTCAACTTCACATCTCCCACTGCAATGACCGCTACTTTCGTAGCGTCGCCCAAAAGGATGAAAATCTCGCCTTCCTTAAGTAGTCTAGTTCACAGGAAAGCCTACGAGTTGTAGCAAACATGGTATGTGGCTCTTGTATCTACCACCCAAGACTAGGCAGAACCAGCCATCAATCATGTTTCCACTACTAAGGCGTAAAATGTATCTTGACAGTTTCTACACTTCTCACGAAGTAGACGATCAGATTTCCAGTGTCCTATCTGACTAAACCTTAGACTTTTTCAGTTTGTTGCCTCTTGACAACCGAAGTTTCTCATTCCCAAATGGTGTTTTGGAAATCTGGAGGGCATTCTTTGTTAAGAACAAACATTGTGTCACTCGTAATCAGGACTTTCTCCAAATTATTAAAACAATCAATATATATAGGACAATCGAGTGTAATTTTAAAAATGGGGTAAGTGACTTGAAAGTCATGCTTAAAGAACAGAATTGAGAATAAATCAAATAATCCATCGTAAATAACCTGTTCAGGTGCAGATAATCGAAAACCTTAAAAAACAATCACGCATTGAACATTCTGTTTAAAATTAATCATGCAAGTCACGCAGTGTGATCGATTACACAATCAATTTCAAAACATTTTTACTTGGCCATGCAACTCAACAGTCAGAGGCCGCGGAATGTTGCTATAATAACTTCCAAATTACACCTAAGCTATTACCATGAGCCTCACACAAAAGAAATTGATCGACTTTAATAAGCCCACAACGGAGGGGTCATATTGCCATCAATTAAATTCTTACAGCCATCTATTGAGAAATCTTATCACGTGAAGTAGTAAAATGTGATCCTGCACAGAATCAAAACAAATTACTTCACAAAAAGACCGTCTCATGGAGACCATATGTAATCTTAGCAAACTTAATTAATAAAATGCAATTACAATTATCGCTTAGTCATTTTTAATTTTGAAAAAAGTTTTTAACATGGATAATCACATATTATTACATGTCTAAAATCCAGATAAGATCTCCAAAAATTGGCATATCGATTTAGACAAGTTCTACACAATAAATAGCAAATAAAAGCCAATTTAAACAATAAACACATAAAAAGGCAAATAATTACATCAATTATCCAAAATATGATAAAGTTAACTAATTCCTAAAACTAAGGAATTTAAACTTGAATCCTCCATCTTCTAGCGTTGTAGATGCCGCTGTATCACGGAAACTAATTCCTAAAATTTAGAAAATTAAATTTCTACCGGATACCGGAAATTAATTCTTATAATATAGGAAATCAAATCTCCTCCGAATATTGAAAATTAATTTCTAAAATTAAGGAAATCAAGTCTTCACCGCATCTCGAAATTAATTCTTTATCGTTGAAGAAATCAAATTTCCATCGAATCATGAAACTAATTCCTATAACATAGGCAATTAAATCTCATTCAAATTTAAAATTAATTCTTCAAATAAAAAAAATCAAATCTCCCTCGGATCTTAGGATCACTAATTTATCGTTGAAGAAATCAAATTTTCATCGAATCTTGAAATTAATTCATAAAATATAGAAAATCAAATCTCATTCAAATTTGAAATTACTTCTTCAAATTAAAGAAATTAAATTCCTTAGACTAAGGAAACTAATTCCTCAAATATGGGAAAAAAATCCCTCAATTTGAGAAAACAAATTCCTCGATTTAAGGAAACAAACTACTTAAAATCCCCCTTATTCTCCAATTCGAAACTTTGAAAAAACTAAAAGATTCAAAAAATGAACTCGGATCACGTTCGGACCTTCCCCGGGCCCAACTCGACCGCAGCCGAAGCTGCCGAGAGTTGAGGTGCAACTGGGCGCCGCTGGCGCGCGCTGGGGTGTACCCGCGCCTGCACCAATGCCCTATGGCGCGGTGTGCCGCGCGCCAGGTGCTGTCCCGCCTGCGCCATTGCCCGCTGGGACTGTGTCAGTGCCCGCGGGCCCTGCGCCGGCCCCTGTGCCGCATGCGCCAAGGCCTGGTTCCGGCCTTCGTTTCTCCGCCTCATTTTTCGTGCAAATTTATCTCCCACTAAAATTACATAATAAATATGAAATTTACAGGAAAATATTCTAATCTACTTAATCTAACACGGTCAACCCCCATGTGATTACATTAAAGCCTCAAATCGGGCACCGAAAAACAAACGAACGAATAAAAGCGGAATAAAT
Organism: Leonotis leonurus; assembly: GCA_026898415.1. Lineage (NCBI taxonomy): Eukaryota > Viridiplantae > Streptophyta > Magnoliopsida > Lamiales > Lamiaceae > Leonotis > Leonotis leonurus. The sequence continues at coordinate 29,825 of JAPKLX010000154.1, read as the reverse complement.
CATATAAGCCACATAATATCATGAGAAAATGCTAAAAATTAAATCTAGCATCCCTAATATCAAATTACGATCACATGCAAATAAATAAGAATTAAATCCAATTCATATAATAAATTAAAATCATGTGACCGGCTCTGATACCAGCTGATGAAACTCGTATGAGGGGCTCACGAATTCGCAGGATCCAGAGGTTTAATTAATCAAATGAATAAATAATTCTTAATCACATAGGATAATATAAATGTGGAGTTTAAATATCTTATACCTTCTCCTACGTAAATCCTCTGTTTGTGTAGAAACGATTTGAATCGTTAGCTATCGAACCGCAATCCACACCGCTCAAATCTCCTTTTAGATCTCTACGAATCCAACCCTAGGAACTTCTATCCTATTCCCGGTCTACTTACTAGAATTTCATATGGGCGAATCTATCTAGTAATTTAGGAGAAAAGAATATCAAAAATTGGAGCGTAGAATACTCCTAATTTTCGAAAATAGAGAGAGTGAATTCTCTATATGTGGGCGTTGATTTCAATGTGTAGGAGAGAGAAATTAGCTCATTCTTTGTGCTCCTTTTATAAACATTGTGGGCTAGGATAGGGCTTTTAAAGAGAATGAATTAGATCTCAAATAATAGAACCATATCCCCACCTTTATCTCTTGCAGTTACAACTATAATTCAAATTCAAATTTGACTTATATTAAAAATTAATATGGGCTTGGATAAATCCATAATTATATTAAATTAATTTCCAAGTCTCCTTTTGGACCCAATTGAATTATGGACGTAACCCTTTTGTCATTAATTATTTCCAGCGTTTAAGATTTTCTAAATCCATTAATTAATTGAGTTTGCTGACAACTCACAATTAATTAATATATTTATTCGTGATTGATCCAGTTCAGACCTTTAATATTACATATGGAATAAATTCCTAACCGGCCGGGTTTCTTATATAATAAACCTTTCTGAACGCCTCACGTGGATTTATCAACTCGTGTCACTGAGACGCGATTTTGTAAGACTGACAGTCGAGCACTTCTGGCTAAGCCAATCACTACCGCCCAAGACATCAGTATTTAGAGTTACGAAAAACCTGCAAGCGTAGATGAATTAAAGCAGCGTATAATCAATCGCCCATACTAATGTCATCGTCACAGGTTAAGAAATGAACTAATTTTCGAGACCTCGTTCTACGTATCAGCACGTTAGAACTTATCTCACTGTGAAACCTCTCAATATGTATACACAAAGCATGTATATCCGCTTATACATACCCACATCATTTTGCGGGCTAAGGTCAGCTCTCACATCAAATGATATCGCAACCTTTACCGACTTGACTGTTCAAGTCTGTTTAGACTGTGATTTTATACTACAAAGGAGCCAACTGTGTTATGTTCTGTGATCATCAATCCACCACACAGTCTACAATTGTAATAAGTAGATTTGTTTGCAATTCAATATATAATAATAATAATAATAAATAACAAACCAATGATATAAATATTTATTCTCATTAATGGAATTAAAAATAGCTTTGATACATCGTCCAAGCATAAAGCATGCTTTGAGGTATACAAACCCTAACAGACCTTTCGATCTCTGAGACAATAAAATTTACACTCTTTTGTCTCTCTAGGATAGCTTACGAGCAAACACAAATCAGTACGAGGTGCCGACTTGTCAGCGTTATTTTCTAGCACGTGTGTTGGACAACTTTACACCTTGAGATGTCTTAGACTGGGTTGGCGTCCGGTCCACAACTCAATCAGTGTTTTAGGGACCGACTTGGATGGTACCAAGTTCAATGTGTAAACTGCCTTCTCTAGGGCATATCCCAAAAACGAAATAGGCTACCTTGCACAACTCATCAGAGATCTCAACATCTCCATATGAATTCTATTTCGTCTTTCTACTACACCATTTTGCTGTGTGTACCCGGTGCAGTTAGCTGAGATTGAATATTTGCATCCGATAGATGGTTCAAAAACTCAGCACTGAGGTATTTGCCTCCGCGATCAGAACGCAGACACTTGATAGTCTTTTTCTGATGATTCTCCACAAGTGCACTGTGTTCCTTAAATTTTTGAAAGGAATCAGACTTGCGGTACATCTAGTAGACATATCCAAACTTCGAGTAATCATCAATGAAAGTGATGAAGTACTGCATGCCACCTCTGGCCTGAGTGGACATTGGACCACAAACGTCAAAGTAAATGATATCCAACACATCTTGGGCTCTATTTCCTTTGACCTTGAAAGGTCTCTAGGTCATTTTACCTTCCAAGCAAGATTCACAAGTAATGTATGACTCAAATTTGAGTTTATCCAAAGGCCCATGTTCCACTAACTTTTGAATCCTCCTAATGTTAATAAGTCCAAGTCTTAAGTGCCATAGATATGTATCATTTGACGAAAGACAAGAAGCTTTTCTCTTCTTGGATTTAGTAAATAAGTTAAAAGTCGCACTTTATTTCTTAGGCTGTGCAGATATGGTATATAAGTTGTTTACCGTCGTGCTTGTGCAGATAACATAATTTCTATCTTGTTAATTATATAATCATCAAAGGAAACTAAATATTTACTGGGGATCAATTTAGAAATCGAAATTAAATTCTTTCTAAAACTTATCACGAGCAAACCATCTCTCAATACTTGAAAAAAAGAAGTGATCTTCAACTGCACATCTCTCATTACAACGACCGCCACTTTCGTAGAGTTTCCCAAAAAAGTTGAACTCTCGTGTTCCTTAAATAGTGTAGTTCGCAGGAATGCCTGCGAGTTGCAGCAAACATGGTCTGTGGCTCTTGTATCTACTACCCAGGATTGGGCAAAACTAGCCAACAAACATGTTTCCACTACTAAGGCGTAAGATGTATATCAAAAATTTCCCACTTCTTAAGAAGTAGATAGTTAGATTTCCAATGTCATATCTGACCACACCCTAAACGTTTTCAGTTTATTGCCTCTTGACAATCCGAAGTTTCTCCTTCCTATATGGAATTAAGGAAATCTGGGAGGTCATTCTTTGTCAAGAACAAACCTTGTGTCATTGTAGTTAGGACTTTGTCCAAATTATTATGTCAATCATAATATATAAGACTGTCGAGTGTTTTGATTGATTCAGAGCGCTGCCTCCTTCAACGAATTAGAACCCATTGAGGGGGCCCTCAGCCGAGGAAGGAGAGACTGGCCGAGTGGTCAAAAGCGATAGACTGTAAATCTGTTGAAGTTTCTCTACGTAGGTTCGAATCCTGCCTCTCCCACTTCTTTGTTGTAGACTTCAGAGAAGAGAAAAGAGGCATTCATCAGCGTAGGTAGGCCAACCGAGGTGAAGCCTTTGTTTGAAGTCTCGCATCGATTCTGGAAGAAGCAGTTCGGACACTAACGATTCGTCGATACGATACAGAGTTGTATCTAAGGAGAGGTTTCTTTCCCGTTTGTAGCATTGTATCTGAACTTTGATTCTCTTATGAAATTTATTGTTTGATCGCTTCTATCAACTGAAAGGGGACTAATCAAACTCTTTCTTTCCGCTTAATCTCCTTCTCGGCTCCTTCGGACACATCTTAAAAAAATGGGGTAAGTGAGTTGAAAGTCATGCTTAAAGAACAGAACTGAGAATAAATCAAATAATTCATCATAAATAACATGCTCAAATGCAGTTAAGGTCAGCTATGAAACCTCTCAATATGTATACGCAAAACATGTGTATTCACTTATACATAACGATATCATTCTGCAGGTTAAAGTCAGCTCTTGCATCAAATGATACCACAACCTTTACCGACTAAACTGTCCAAGTTTGTCTAACTATGACTTTATATTACAAAGGAGTCGACTGTGTTACCTTCTATGATCATCGATCCACCACACATTCTACAATTGTAATAAATGAACTTGTTTGTAATTCAATATAAAATAATAACAAATAACAAACCAATAATAGAAACATTTATTCTCCTTAAAGTGAAACGGAAAACAAATTTGATACATCGTCTAAGCATAAAGCATGCTTTGAGGTATACAAACCCTAACAGCGAGACTGATCGTTCCAAAACTTTAGATTAGTTTTTTTCGTATTTCGATTTAGTTTAGTATTTTTTTGTTAGGATCCTTTTTGATGATTGTGGAAATCATTATTTATATGGTTTGATGATGCGAAACCATAATATATATGTATGTTGCTTTCGTTTTATATGTTGTTTGATGCTTATGAGTTTATGCTCTATTTGTGTCTAGATTAGTTAGATTTTACAAAATGACTAAGTGTAACGACAGATCGATGAAAGATAGATCGTGTCCATAGGAGTCATATGTGTTCTCAATAGCAGGTCATCAAACTTGTAAAACCAGGTTGAGTTAACAACCTGTGTCATAGGGCTTGATCTTATTTAATCTATATATTAGAAGAGAGATCACTTTGTAAGACCAAGTTAAGTTAACAACTTGTGTCATAGGCTCGACCTTATTATTTGTAACATGTTAAGTGAAAATGTTAGAACAAGATCGATGTAACGACCTGTTCATAAGACTAACTTGATCTATCTAGACTTTAGTTTTTATTGCATCTTATTTATTGATTAGAAAATAATTATACTTACCCTATCAGATCAATGGACAGATCGATCAACAGGTCGATCGACAGATCGATCAACAGGTCGAGGGACCGATCGATTAATAGGTCGATATGAAGACCACTGCATGCTGAAATCAACCTTGTATCAAACAACTTGACATCGACCTAGAGTATCTAACAGCTATGGAGCAGGTCAATGGATAGGTCAATAGGCAGACCAAGAAGCAGCGCTATAGAATCAACCTTGCATCAAAAATGTTGATATAAAACTGCATAAGAAGATATACAAGAAACAGCTCGATACAAACGACCTATGTCTAACAGGTCAAGCAACAGCTGCACAACGAGCTGTACAAAAAGCAGCTTGATACAAATGACATGTGTCTAACAGGTCGATCAACAGATCGTAGGGGAGACAACTCGAGGAATATTAGAATCAACATGCTCACCTGCATGTTGATATATCGACTTATTCCTATGAGGTCCAAATGAGCTACTCGACCTAGTTGGAGGAAGCTAGAATCTACCTAAATTGATAAGCTTACTTATCCTATGACATGTCTGAAGGGTTGTATACTGAAAGAAAGACTTTATGCTTGTATACATGGATTCCTTAGTTCACTGCGTTTCTTCTATCTGAAATAATATTATTGCATAATCCAATTAATGGTCCATTTTACTCATACTATAGATTATATGGTGTGTTGTAGATCACAGAAGATCATATAATTGGAAAAAGTTGAGATATAAATTGAGTTCACAATCGAGGCAACTATGGGCGAGTTGCTGGTTTAGATTGTAGCATAAATGGATAAATAGTTTGTCTTGACTATTTATTTATGCTAGTACCTTCGTGTATTGAATAGGATCACAGTGAGATGTATTCTTATATTCTGACTAATTAAGAATCAAGATCTCGGTGACTTAAATAATCTTAACCTTAATTGAATTAATCAGTGTGAATAATTAATTGACTATTGCTTTGAATTATCAAGGGTGAGAGTTCTATTGAAGCTCAATATACTCGATATTTTGGGCGATAGCACTCGAGATTAAGTGGTAGCACTCGAGATTTCATTTAAGTGGAATTAGTTCCGATACGATAATAAGTTTAAGTGGTAGCACTCGAGATTTCATTTATTATTGAATGACTAATTAATTAATTAATTGATCGTCAGAGGG
>JAPKLX010000154.1:0-24050 GCA_026898415.1 Leonotis leonurus | reverse complement strand
CCCAACTTTATTCGAGCTAGTAGATCCCCGCTTGGCCCAATAAAGGCCTAAGCTCTATCTTTGTTTTCGGCCCTTTTCTCTATCTCTCACTAATGGGCCCTTGTGTGATTTAATTAGGATGATGGGCTTATTATTAATACCTAGTATTAATACTAGCTTAAGCCCTAACCCTAAATCTAATTATTCACTCACGCAAGAAAGGAGGGCACGAAATCTGTGAGAGGGAAAAGAGAGAGGGAGACGTAGACAATCAAAAGGAGAGGAAGCTTGAGGATCGTTGCCACCCAACGTCAAGCTTCGCCGTGGGAACAAGTCGGAAGATCACTCTGGAGTCTCTCGTCGCCGGATTTGCTAGTAAGATTCTAATCTACATGCAATAGGCACAATGATTTTTAAATGCGTTCGTTTGGTATCCGGAATTGGTCACGGGTATATGGACCATATGAAATATTATGGTTCCTTCAATGTCAACATCCACGTAGGACAAACTCCAATGGCTAGAAGTACAATCAACAGTCAACGGTCAAAAGAGCATTTAATGCTATCTGCAAAAGCTGCAAAGACTTACAACAACTAGAATTCAATCTAGCCTATAAATACTTCAAGCCTTCTTCAAAAATGATGTTCATGAAATTACCAGAAAAAGCTTGAACGCTTGTCTGAACCGGATCACTCATGAATAAATATATTAATTAATTATGAGCTATCAACAAACTCGATTAATTAATTGATTTAAGAATTTTAAACGCGGAAAATAATTAATGATAAAAGAAGGTTACATCAGTAATTTAAGTAGGCGCCGAATAGTTCAATATTTATGCTATAGTTGATTCGATAAATATTAATATAATATTATATCTTATTATATTTTATAGAGTAATTAATTGGGTCAAATTGATTTGGCCATTATTATTTAATGAAAGTAAAAATTTGACTAGGTGAATTAATTGGATAAAAAAATATTAGAGATAAGGTTGGAATTGGTCTTATGTTGGAAGGTCCAAACCCAGTCTTCTTTGAAACTTTGTCTTAGCCCACAACACACCTATAAATAAATGAGGAGTAGGACGAAAAAGATCTCACACCAATCTTGAATTTTCGGTTAACATAGTACAATTTTATTGTGTGATTTTCTAAAATTTAAGCTAGTATTTTTACACTACATTTTTCGAATTTCCCGACGGATTATCGCCCACACGATAGCCGGGTTGTAGGTGAAGGTCATATGTTAGAGGTTTCAAAGGTCGGATCTGTTCGTGATTCCCAAAGCGGATTTATGTTCGTAGCTAAGGAGAATGTATAATGAAAGTGTATCAACTACTCTAAAACAATGTTGCGGAAGCTAAACAAGAAACACACGGGATAAATTTTGCGTAGGTTGTGTTAACGAACAACCTACACGGCAGCCTTACGGCCAAAAAGAATAATCAAAATAAGTGTTGTGTTGTTACAATGTTTAGTACCACACAACAGCAACACTTCTTACAAAAACACTAAACTTATGATCTTAAAAGACTAAGAATCATACACACTAAACTACGAACTTAATCTGCAAATCGTGTCTATCTAACCTCTTATATCATCTCAAAATCCACACTCAACTTAATGAATGATTCTAGTATTTATAGATAGACTACATGGGCTTGTGTCCATGAATATAGCAACTGCTGACCCATGTCTTCCATAATTTTCGCAGTCAGTTGTTCAGTTGTTGCTCTCCGCATAACAGCCTGGAATTGTGGAACCACTTCAGTTGGTTGTTGACTCCTGGATTTGTGGAACAGAATTCCACTAGCATGAATATCTCAACTGCATTGTATGACTTGGTCTTCCCTCTAGTCTTCATGCGTCCTTCAAGTCTTCGTGCATCTTTCAAGAATGCCAAATCAGCATTCCACGTGGCTGTGTACCTGGATGCTGAGGTCAACAACAACATTCCTGTGAAGAAACACAAAAATACACATGTTAGGTCAACATCCCAAATAACATCAGACTTAAAATACCTAACATATAATTTAGTTCCGCAATTTATATCTTCTTATATGAGTTATGTGCGTTTAATTTTTATTTTTATTTATTTATTAGACATGTGGATCTTGCGTATCATGGACTCTTCAACCGGGTTCCTTCACGCCACTACTTCACTTCTTGTCGTTCGTCTTCCTCACCGTTGTCTATTGCATCCTCCTTCTCTATCTTGGCCAAGTGGTTTCGTGCTCTAGCTCCAGTTGTTGAAATTTGTTTTCCTACAGTATTTTGGCTCGAGCTTCAGCTTGCCCCAAAGTTAGCGCGTAATCTTGCCTCTTTCATAGAAGGAACTCCAACTTGACATATGCCCTTCCACCAAAATTTGAGTCCTCCCATAAACTATACAACTCAAAACAAATAGAAAAAGATTCAATCTAGACCTAACAAAAGTCACAAAAAGAACATGAAAAATGGGCTCATCAAGGTCCCCACAGATCACAGTGTATATAGTCAAGAGAAGAAGTTGACTTGTACTTACTAGTAGAGAATGTCAACTTCTTGGTCTTGCATAGGATACATTCTTCACAATAGTTGATCTTTAGCATCCCCTTGGACTTAATAATCACTTGCATCCTCAGAGGTAGATTTTCTTGAGTCCCGATCCGTCTGAAAGTTGGAGTCAGTGTAACCCAAAGGACATAATGAATCAGCCTTGTAAACCAAACAATACTCCTTAGTCCTTTTAAGGTACTTAAGTATGTTCTTTACCGCTATCCAATGACCATTTCCAGGGTTAAGACTGATATCGTGCTACCATGCCTACGACAAAGCAGATATCCGATCTAGTACACATCATAGCATACATGAGACTACCTACTGCAGAAGCATAATGTATCTGTATCATCTCCTCTTTCTCATCAGGTATCTTAGGACATATGTTGTGAGAAAGGACGATTCCATGTCTAAAGGGTAAGAAGCCTTTCTTGGAATCTTGCATGCTAAAGCGTCTAAATACCGTCTCAATATAGGACTCTTGAGATAAGCACAATATTCTTTTAGCTCGATCACGGATGACCTTGATCCACAGAATGTGTCTCGCATCTACCATATCCTTCATATCAAATTGGCTGGATAGGTATGCTCTAATGTCCGACAACACTTTCTCGACACTTCCGATCAATAGAATATCATCTACATATAGCACCTAGAAAACAACTACCTTACCCTCACACTTCTTGTACACACAGGTTTCGTCAGGGCACTGATCAAATCCATAGGACTTGATACTTGATCGAAACAAAGGTTCCATGACCGTGAGGCTTGCTTAAGTCCATAGATGAACCTTTTAAGCTTCCACACCATGTGTTCTTTTCCTTGAACTGCATAGCCCTCGGGTTGTTGCATATGGATATTTTTCTTCAAGACTTTCATTTAGGAAATGTGACTTGACATCCATTTGTCATACTTCCCAATCATTTTCTTAAGACGTTCATCACATTGCGTATGGCCACTTGCTTTACCAACCTGCTCTATGTACCGAACATGTTATGTCGGCTAAACATGATATCAATAGATATCTTGATGATCTCGTGTTGATACTGAAAGGTGTTATTTATGGAGACCATAATGTAACACCTCTCCATCTTGTTAGCACACATCCACTTATCATACTTAGCTCTCGCATTGGCAGATGCGTTATCAGGAGGAACTGGCGGACATGGTTCGTCAAGGACAAACTTAATGTCGTTAGCGGTGAGGACAATTTTCAAATTCCTCTTCCAATGAATATAATTATCCGTCTCAAGGCAATTCTTTTCAAGAATTGAGACAAGTGAATTGATAGTTATGCTTAAACAGAAACTGAGAATAAATCAAATAAACTATCATAAATAACATGCTCAAACACAATTATCAAAACATTTAAAGAAAACATGCTTTTGAACATACTGTTTAAAATAAATCATGCAAGCCCTGACTCAACAGTCAATTACACAATTAATTTTAAAATAATTTTACTGGTCATATAACTCAACAGCCAGAGACCGTGCAGTGCTACAATAACTGTCAAATTACAACTAAGTCAATACCTTAAGCCCTGACTCCAAAGAAATTAATTGACTTTGATAAGCCCATAGCGGATGAGTTATATTGCCATCAATCAACATCTTACAACCATCTTAGAGAAGTCTTATCACGTGAACTGGTAATGTGTGATCCCGCATGGAATAAAAACAAATTACTTCACGAAAAAACCATCTCATGGAGACCATATGTGATCTTAGCAAATTACATTAATAAAAATGCAATCCCAATTAACTCTTAGTTATTGTTTTTTTAAAAAAAAGAGGTTTTAACATGGATAATCAAATATTATGGCATATCTAAAACAAATAAGATCTCCATAAAATATGACATATCAATTTAGACAAGATCTCCATAATAATAGCAAATAAAAACCAAATTAAAATAATAAAGCACATAATGAGGCAAATAATTACAACCGTACCCAAAATTCGGGATAAAAACTAATTAATTCCTAAAACTAAGGAATTTAAATTTAAATAATCCATCTTCTTGGTCTTCATCTCCAATTCGAATTTTGAATTTAAACTGGGCTTAAAAGAAATCTCAAAAATTCAAAATGTGTCCCGAATCGCGATCGGGTCTGCCCCGGACCCGCCCCGACCGTAGCTGAGGGCTACCGAGGAGTGGCCAAGGCCTAGCCGAGAGATGCCGAGGGCCAGTGCCTGCCCAGACGCATGTACCACTCGCCCCTTGTGCGCGCAGTGCCGGAGCTCCCAGGCGTCGCGCGTTGCCCGTGCTGGCCCCTGCCCTATGTCGCGCATGGAGCGCTTTGCCGCTACTGCCCTCTATTCCTCGCACCCAATGCTACACGCCAGCCCGCCTGCTAGCGAGCGTTGAGGCTGGGCTAGCGACCGTTGGTGCGCTCGGCAGCGCCTCGTGCGCGCTCGACCCTCGCGCGGGCACCGGCTCCTGCTGTCGGGTGGCCCCATGTCTCGCGCCACGACCAGATTTTGGCTTTCGTTATTCATCTCGTTTCTCGTGCAGATTCTTTCTCCCACTCATTTACATAATAAAATATGAAAAATACATGGAAAAATCCTAATCTACCATGGTCAACCCCCGTGTGATTATATTTAAGCCTCAAAACGGGTACCAAAGAACGAATCAAGAGAATAAATGCGGTATTAAATCAAATAAACCACATAAACAAATATAATGCTTGAATTTAAATCTAGCATCCTAATATCAATTACGATCACAGGAAAATTAAAATAAGAATTAAATCCAAGTTATACAATAAATTCAAATCCTGTGACTAGCTCTGATACCAACTAATAGAACTCGTATGAGGGGATCATAAATGTGCAGGTTCCACAGGTTTAATTAATCGCATAAATAATTAATTCTTAATCATATAATACCACATAGAAGAATATAGTTGCGGAATTTAAATATTATCATTTCCTTTCGCCAGTCCTTCGCTTGTGGAGAAACGAATTGAATCGCTAGCAATCGGACCACAATCCACACCATCGGAATCTCCAATTTACTAAATTCATTAATTAATTGAGTTTGCTGACAACTCATAATTAATTTTTATATTTATTCGTGAGTGATCCGATTCAGACCTTAATGATTACATAGGGAACAAATTCCAACCGGTCTGGTTTCTTATGTAATGAACCTTTCTGAACGCCTCACACGGATTTAATCAACTCGTGTTAATCGAGACACGATTCAATTCGACTGACAATCGAGCACTTCTAGCTAAGTGAATCACTACCGCCCAAGACATCACTATTTAGGATTACGAAAAACCCGCATGCGTAGATGAATCAAAGAAGCATCTAATCAGCTGCATATACTAAAGTCATCGTCACAGATTAAGAAATAATTAATTTCCGAGACCTCGTTCTAAGAAAAAGCTCGTAGAACTTATCTCACTGTGAAACCTCTCTATATGTATATGCAAAGCATGTGTATCAGCTTATAAATACCGATATCATTCTGCGGGCTAAGATATGTTCTCGCATCAAATGATACTGCAGCCTTTACCGACCAGACTATACAAGTCTGTCTAGACTTTGAGCTTTATAATACAAAGGATCCGACTATGTTACCTTTTGTGATCATCGATCCACCACACAGTCTATAATTGCATTGAATGGATTTTTTTGTAATTTAATAAATAAAGATAATAAATAACAAACCAATGATAGAAACATTTATTCTCATTAAAATGAAACTGAAACAAGTCTGATACATCATCTAAGCATAAAGCATGCTTTGAGGTATACAATCCCTAACAGAGTGAATGATATCCAACACATCTTGGCCTCTATTTCCTTTGACCTTGAAAGGTCTCTTGGTCATTTTACCTTCCAAGCAGGATTCACAAGTCGAGTATGGCTCAACTTGGAGTTTATCCAAAGACTCGTTTTCCACTAATGTTTGAATCTTCCTAAGGTTAATATGTCCAAGTCTTAAGTGCCATAGATATGTATCATTCGACGAAAGACAAGAAGCTTTTCTTTTCTTGGAGTTAGTAGATAAGTTAAGAGTTGAAGTTAAATGTTGCTTGGGTTTTGCAGAGATAGTATACAAATTGTCAATCAAAGTACAATAACTGATAAATAAGTCTCTTTTCTTGATAATAATGGAGTCATCAAAAGAAACAAAATATCCATCCAAAACAAGTTTAGAAATTGAAACAAGGTTCTTTCTAAAACTAATTACTAATAAAACGTCATGTAAAACTAGAACACTAGAAGCAAACTACAACTCTACGTCTCCCACTACAACGGCCGCCACTGTCGTAGCGTCGCCCAATGAGATGGAAATCTCCCCGTCTCTTAGCGGCTTAGATCGCAGGAGGGCCTGTGAATCACAACAAAATGGTTAGTTGCTCCCATATCTACTACCCATGAATGGGCAGAACTAGCCATATAGTAATATGATGTTGGATCGGGAGCACCCATCAGAATTGACGTACTGGCCCCACACACCAACACTTTCTCTCCCAGCCTGCTTTGTCCTCACTGGCAGGCTGACCCAGGATACTTCCCATTAGGTTACCAATCATAGTATTGCTCCAAGCCAAACACGCTTTATCTTGGAGTTTCTACTAAGGGGTCACCTAAAAAGATGATGCACCATGTTGGTATGAGTAGTACTAATCAATTTCTTTAACCTCTCATCAATAATGGTAGTGCAGGCCCTTTTCGACTGAGGTAGGCCGCACTCCCATACGCTCTCTCGGGTACGATACACGGAGGACCCACCCTCCGGGAGGTTCTAGAGTCCACTTCCCAACACATGATGTAACCACTAAAGCTGTAGATGTACCTTGACCGCTAATTGACTTCTTGCGAAGCGAACAGTCTGATTTTCAGTGTCATTTCTCACCACGCATGCAACACTTTTCAGTTCTCTCCTTTCTCTTTTATATACCTACCTCCAGTCCCTTTCCTCCCTTTAACATTCTTTGGCGCTCTCTTCTTCTTGCCCTTACCCTTTTTAGGGTTGCTAGAAGAAGTTAGAGTTTCCGTAGTTTTCATGAGCGCTTCTACCACTTTGAACTCATACAGTCATTCTGTCAAAGTATAGTCATCATTATTCATTATATAGGCGAGATGGAACGACAAAAAACTCACTGGTGAGCTTTGTAGAATGATATTTCTTTGAGACTCTTGGTCAATCTAACCGCTTAGAGCCTCAATGTCGCTCAGAAAACCCATCATCTTCAGGACGTGGTCCAGAACTGATGTCCCTTCTGCCATGGAGGCGTTCATCACTTTACTGATGGCCAATTGTTTGGCCATCCTGTTCTATGTCCTGAACATCTCAATGTTTTCATGCTGATGCTGCAAGGTGTTGTTTATGGAGGTCATAATATAACATCTCGACATCTTGTTAGCACAAACCTATTTATCATATCCAACCCTCGCATTGGCAGATGCATTATCAAGTGGAACTTGTGGACATGGATTGTCAAGAACGAACTTAATGTTGTAAGGAGTGAGGACAATTTCCAAATTTCTTTTCCAGTGAATATAATTATCCGTCTTAAGGTAATTCTTTTCAAGAATCGAGGCATGTGGATTGAAAGTCATTCTTAACAGAAATTGGGAATAAATCAAATAATATATCATAAATAACATGCTCAAACACAGATAATTAAAACCTTTAAAGAAAACATGCTTTTGAACATACTGTTTAAAATAAATCATGCAAGTCGCACAATGTGATCGATTACACAATCAATTTTAAAACGGTTTTACTAGTCATATAACTCAACAGTTAGAGGTCATGTAGTGCTGCTATAGCTGCTAAATTATACCTAAGTTAATACCATGAGCTCTCACACCAAAGAAAATTAATTGATATTAATATGCCTACAGCGGAGGGGTCATATTGTCACCAAACAATATCTTACAGTCATCTTAGAGAAATCTTATCACGTGAACTCGTTAAATGTGATCTCGCTTGGAATCAAAACAAGTTACTTCACGAAAATACTGTCTCCTGGAGACCATATGTTTAGCAAATTAAATAATAAAATGCAATCAAAATTATCGCTTAGTTATTTAAAAAAAAAGTTTTAACATGGATAATCATATATTATGGCATATCAAAATTAGATAAGATCTCCATAAAACATGGCATATCAAAATAGATCAGATCTCCATAATAATAGCAAATAAAAGCCAAATTAAAATAATAAAGCACATAATAAGGCAAATAATTACAACCGATTACTCAAAATTAGGGATAAAAACTAACAAATTCCTAAAACTAAGGAATTTAAATTTGAAACCTCCCTCTTATTGCTCTTCATCTCCAAATCGAATTTAGAATTTATACCGGGCTTGAAAAAATACCAAAAATTTCAAAAGACAAATTTTGAAGTCGCGATGGACTAGCCTTGGCCCGCCTCGCCTCCAGTCAAGGCTGCCAAGGCGTGCCAAATTCTTGCCGAGGGCCAACACCTGCGCTGAGTCGTGCCAATGGTCACTGGCGCCTGCCCGCGCGCCAGCCGCGCCCGACCCCCGTGTCACTCGCCCCCTCACCCGACGCCCGCGCCAGCGCTTGCCTGGCCCTATGCCACGGCCGAGTGTCGCTCGTGCCTAATGCTGCTCCTCGTGCGCGTGCACCCGCGCTTGGGCGCTGGTGCCACATCTGCGCGTGCCCCGCCTGGGCACTGGGACGCACCGTGCGCGCTGCCAGGGTCCCCACGGGGCGATGTCGTGGCTCGGTTCTTGCCTCCGTTCTCCACCTTGTTCTTCGTCTCCCACTCAATTACGTAATTAAAATGAAATACATGGGAAATAAATATTAATCTAACACGGTCAACCCCATGTGATTACATGTAAGCCTCAAAACGGGCACCGAAGAACGAATCGAACAAAAATACAGGTATTAAATCAAATAAGTCATGTAAACAGATATCATGATTGAATTTAAATCTAGCATCATAATATTAATTACAATCACATGCAAATCAAATAAATAATTAAATTCAATTTATACAATAAATTAAAATCCTGTGACCCACTATGATACCAACTGATAGAACCCGTATGAGGGGCTCATTAATGTGTAAGATCCACAAGTTTAATAAATCATATAAATAATTAATTCTCATGCATTTAATACCACGTAGGAAAATATAATTGTGGATTTTAAATTATTATACCTCCTTTGCTAGTCATTCGCTTGTGGAGAAACGAACTGATTCTTTAGCAATGAACCGCAATCCACACCGATGGAATCTCCTCTTGATCTCCTTGAATCCTACCTCGAAAACTTTTAACATATTCCCAATCTATGATTTGAATATTGTTTGGGCAATAAAGTATCAAATCTTTAAGAGAACAAGAACGAAAATTAGAGTGTTGAATACTACAAATTTTTGAAAAGTTAGAGAAATTTATCTCTAATTGGCCGAAAATCCTAGGGTTGGAGAAATGGATTTTCGGCCACTTTCTGTACTCTATTTATAGATATTTTGGGATAGATTAGGGTTTCTAAGGTAAATGGATAATATCTCAAATAATAGAATTAATTCTCACTTTTATCTCTTTACAATTCTATCTATTATTCAAATTTGGATTTTGAATAATTTAAAATTAATTTGACTTAGTCAAATCCATAACTTAATTTAAATTAATTTTCAAGTCATTTTGACACCAATTAAATTTAATTAATTGATTGGTCAAACTTAGACTTAAATTAATTAATATATTAAGTTAATTTAACTTCAAAATAATTACTCTATGGAAATGTAATAAAGTGTATTTCCATTGTAAATATTTATTGATTCCACTATAGGATAAATATTGAACTCATCTTATTCCATCCAAATTACTGATGTAACCCTTTTGTCATTAATTATTTCTCGCGTTTAAGATTTATTAAATCCATTAATTAATTGAGTTCACTAACAACTCATAATTAATTAATATATTTATTTGCGAGTGATCCGGTTCAGACCTTAATTATTACATACGGAATAAATTCCAATCGGCCGGGTTTCTTATGCAATAAACATTTCTGAACCCCCTCACAGGATTTAATCAACTCGTGTCACCGAGACGCGATTCTATGTGACTCACAATCGAGTACTTCTAGCTAAGCCAATCACTACTGCCCAAGACATCATTATCTAGGGCTATGAAAAATTCGTAAGCGAAGATGAATCAAAGCAGCGTCTAATTAGCCGCATATACTAATGTCATCGACACACGGATTAAGAAATAACTAATTTTTGAGACCTCTTTCTAAGCAACAACACTGAAGAACTTATCTCACTGTGAAATCTCTCAATATGTATACGCAAAGAATGCGTATCAGCTTATACATACCGAATTTTGCGGGCTAAGGTCAGCTCTCGCATCAAATGGTACTGCAGCCTTTACCGACTAGACTGTCCAAGTCTGTCTAGGTTGTGAGCTTTATACTGCAAAGGATCCGACTGTGTTACCTTCTGTGATTATCGATCCACCACACAGTCTACAATTGCAGTAAATGGACTTGTTTGCAATTCAATACATAAAGATAATAAACAACAAATCAATGATAAAACATTTATTCTCATTTAAATGAAACTTAAAACAAGTCTGATACATCTTCTAAGCATAAAATATGCTTTGAAGTATACAAACCGTAACACATACAGAGATATGTGTGGGTACATATTGAAATTTGTACTCATCCCAGAATCATGTTTCATTTGTTGAATACAATATTTCATATCTTCAATCCGTATTGGATCTGTCGAAATGAGAGTGAACCATTTGTAACCGTAAGCACCACTCTCCCAACTCCCGTTGTGCCTCAAGTTCACATCAATTCGTCCATCTGGACACTAAAATATATTTTTATTAGTATATCACCTTGATATTATTACAAGAAAACCCGATCGTAAATTTCCCAACAATGGACAAAACTCGGTTAGGTTACGTCATCACCTAACAAGAAATGGCCGAGTTTTGACAATTTCACAACTACATTTTAACTGTATGTTCTAAATATTATTAGCATTCTATATGAACAAAATCTTGTCGCCAAACTCCAAAGAAATACCAAATTTGTTTGTTACACATCACAAACATAATTTTTTCATAAAGACGATCATATTTTAATTTTCTGATGACCGGAATTTGTATGCATCATTTCTGCATTAATAATATCATCATAAAAACATAAAATTTGGTGTGCAAAAATATCAACAAATCTGGTCATGTTTTGTATGTGTAAGTTCTACACACACATACAAACCAACAAGATTTTGATAAAATAACATATTTTCACTAGAATGTTTTACTTCGTTACACTCATAAAACTTTGTTCTTGAGAAATACAAGTTTAGATTTAGGAATATCTTTTCGTTTTGTAAAACAAATGCACAAGGTGATTTTTTTTCTCTCCTTCTATCTCTCATTTTTCTCCAATTGAAATGTGAAAGTGAAAGTGAAAGTGAAAGTGAAAGTGAAAGCTAATATATTAATGTGTGTATGAAGGGTGTGGGGTGGGAAAATTATGTCTCAGTTGAACACTAACATTTTAATTCAAAATAAAGTCTCTATTGTCGGATTTTTATAATTAATTTCCAAAAAATATAAATTATCACATTTTTTAAAATAATATATCGATTTTGATGAACATAATACACTATTGTCTTGTTTTATTCCTATTTGTTTAATTTCAAAACAACATAAATTAATTATTTTCTGTTAAATAAAAAATAAATACTAATTAATCAAATCATTATGTACAAAATAAGAGGCAAACATATAAGAGTAATTTAGATAGTTGACACTAATTAAATTTGTGTACTTCTCATATAAATTTTACGATGTAAGTATTTTTTGTTTTTATATTATGAAAGTGGGTACTTTTCAAATATTACTCTTAAATTTATTCATGTTTAAATTTTATCTTGAATTATTTGTTAATTTTTTTATTTGGTATATTTTGAATATTTATTTTTATAAATATAGAATTATAAAAATGTACATATTTGTTAAACATTTTCGTAAATATTTAGTTCGATTGACTCGATGTGCTAGTCCAAAAACTGATAATTTAGTGTTAGAATTGTAAATTTCAATTTGAAAAAATTCAACCTAATATAATTCGAATCAAATAAACTAACAATTTAAATAGATTAACCCGGAACAATCGGGTCGACAAAATTAATATTCCTAATATTGGCCAATATATTGAAAAGTTGGTATTGGTGTATTCCCCCATACACCAAACTTTGTTCTTTCGGGACCAACATTCTAACTTTTTAAAACAAAACATTTTACTTTCTTAATCTTCGTGCTGACTCACTTATGGCCGCTTTTAGCAGGACCGAAAATTAATAAATATTGATGACTCTATTTGATAAACATATGATGATGGCACTATTTAATAAATATTATAATGTCACACCCCGACCTCCGCCCTTCCCGGCAGAGTCCGGGCGCGCGACTAAAAGATAAATGAATGAAGGATACAGTGAATAAAGGTAGGATAAAGTGGAACCCTGAAAGCTTTGACTGTAACGAAAGATACTTCGATAACTGAATTCAGTTTAGACAAGGAGTTAATTTACATAATCGGCAACTTCGCCAAACGAAACTGATAGAAACTCACGCAGTGGAATAAGGATCGACTGAAGTCTACGTGTATGAAGACACGTAGACACCCAAGACTTTAATTAAAGACCGACAAGCCCGCCATAGCATCTCACATCATCACGTCTCAACCTGCACATTTATAAATACATGCAGGGCTGAGTACAAAAGTACTCAGTAGACACATGCCAAAACCACATACATACAATATAATTGTCAATGCCGTAAGAGTGAGACATAGGGATTTTGTCTTTAAAAGCACCTACGTTCACTAAATTCATTTGTGAAAGATCCTAAGTTCGACTGATCAGTCTAATTTTCTTTAGTATACTGGCCATATCTGTAATTTGATTGTACTGATTATTTATGGTACCGAGAAGGTGGCCACCTTCTACGGTCCACTGAACCGGCCAACCCGATAGATGACTCCTGGTTTACTGTAACCGGCCAACCCGATAGATGACTCACGATTATATGTGCACAGTTAGTTCGATTACAATTCTTCGGATCCTTAAACAAGGAATCCAGGATCCTTACACCAGGTACCCTTAATCAGATAGGCATTGATACAAAACATAAATCATTTCGGCAAGACAACACTTTGAAACATAATTTTCTCAATTTGAAATCATTTTGAAAGCAACATAAATAGTATACAGGCACACATAATTTTATTTGTAATAGAAAGCCTACTTGGATAACTTCGATTTGCACTGGATTTGATCTCGAATTGCGAGGTAGATTTCTCGTAAGAACCTTTAGAAAAGCTCGTATAAATTAAAATGCCCTTAGTGCATTTGAAATATTTAATTGTAAGAATATATTATTCTTAGTTCTTGTTTCGACTTGTTAATCGAGATATTGATTCTTCAGATCAATATTATTTATAAAGTGTTGACTCATCGATTCAATTACTCCGGTAATTGCATTTAAGTGCAATAAGTGTATTAACACTTAATGATATAACTAATTCTCAATAATTAATTATTCAATTAATATTATAAGTTCTATTTATTTAACTCTTTACATAACCATAGAATATTAATTCTTTAAGAAATTCCAAAATATCATTAGGGATATTAATTCTCTTAATTCATAACCCAATTATTAAATTGGATCTTCTTGATTTTAATACTTAATGTATATTTTACTATCTCTTCTTCGATATTTAATATTTTATCAATTGACGTAGTTTAATCTAATTAAATTTTATCTTATTAAATGTTTAAACTAATCCATTTAATTAATTAAGTGAGATGATTAAATACTTTAATTAATTTAACTATTAATTATCTTAAGATTAAGGACTGGGCCCAATCTTAATTAAATTTTTGGCCCACTTGATTTTTATTAATTCATCCCAACTATTTCGTTTCTAGGCCCAGAACAAAATAATTCCCAACCCATAAATTCGTTCTACCCGGCCCAAAACCTGGCCCACGACCCGGCCCATTATCTAGAAACCTCTAATCCTACCCTAATTCACTTCTTTCTTTCCCCAGACACTACACGCACCCACCTTCTCCCTTCTCCCTCGCCCTCTCTCCCTCTCGATACTCTCTGTCTCCCTCGACTCTTCCTCTTTCTCCCTCACTCTTTTCTTCCCTCACTCTTCTTCCATCTCTCTTGATACTCTCTCTTCTCTCTCTGCTTTCACTCTCCTTTCTCTCTCGACCCCTCTCTATACTCTCTGCTTTCACTCTTCCTTTCCCCCACAAACATCACGCCTCTAATTTCTCGACTGAACTTCTCTCGACTGGTATGGCGAGGAGCTCGATTTCTGCACTTCCTGTTTCTTCTCCCATCTCACTCTCAATCTCTGATTTTTAAAGAAGGTAAATGGTTGTTTTAATTCCTATTTAATTTCTGTTTCTTCCCTCTCCTTTCTCACTCTCTCGATTCACCATTTCTGCAGGAATGTAGAGCTCTCCTTAGCTCTAGTTTCTTTTATGGAAGCTAAATGAGGTCCTAAGGTAAAACCTAGCCTTCTTTATTTCTATTATTAAATTTTTGAAACCTTCAGCTGTTAAATTTTCGAAGCCCTAAATTTTCTGCATGCTAAAGAATTAACTTATGATTCAATTTGGGAAGGTTTTGTATTTCTAAATTTTCTGGTTGCAGAATTTAGTTCTAAGGTTACTTTATTGATTTTATCTAATTCCTTTCTTTCCCGTTTCTGGTTAGGGGAATAGTTGATTGGTTGCTTGGTCGAATTTGGGGTTCTGCTGAGCCTTTCCTCACCAAGACCATCCATAGATTGAGCTAAGTTTTTATTTTCACATATTTATGTGCTTTCTGTCGAAACCACTATAGCATTATGCATGTTTAGTTTAAATTGGGCTTTTTGTTTGTTGGCTTAAAAATTCAGGTGAAGCTTCTTACTGTTCTGAAATACCATACGAACTCATCCTGTGCTTCTTACTGTTCTGATGAAGCATGCTATGTACTCTGCTTTCTATTTTCTGTTTTAAATGACTGCTTTCTTGACTATGTTTGTATTCATACTCTATGTTTGTATTCTGAATAAAAATGCTTATAAATTGCTGTTTAGACTATGAACATATATATATATATATATATAAACTGATTTTCTGGATAATTGCAGAACTAAGTTTGATTTTTAAATGAGAGGCAGAAACAGATTTGAGTGTCTGTAATGTTTCTTGAATTTCATATACCTATATATATATGTTATAGTTTTAAATTTTCTTGGATTATATTGGAGGCCAGAACATAGTTTTGTAGTTTATAATTGTAAGTTAATACTATAAGAGCTATGAAATGGAAGGGATAGTTAGAGCTTAGTTCATTACCTCAACTTTAGCTACTTCTTCTTCTGGAGTGATAAAAAGCTTGCTGTACTGATAATATTTATGTGTATTGTTTGGGGTGATGAAACGTTTAAGGCAGCCCTTGCATCCCTTTTTATAGGTGGTTGCAGTGTGTATTATTGATAGCTTAGGACTTAAGTCTTAGTGTAGCTATATTAATAGACTTTACTCTATTATTGTAGGGCATGGAAGAAAGGTATGGATGCAGTGCATCTCTCCCTCACTCAACCGTGGCTACTGCCACTCTCACAATCTGTTTCTCTACTTTACTGCAGTAGCATGGCTGCTTAGTTTCTACTGAAGCAGCTGTGCTGCTTTGTTCCCTCCTCCCATGTGATGTTATGTTTATCTCTTACACATATAGAAATGTTTTCTTCTTTCCTTATATTACTTGCTGCTGTGCAGCTTTACTGTAATTTGTTTAAATTTAAAATGGCTTTATTCAATGTATGTGCTAATTTCCCTATACATATATATCCATATTAAATGATGTACACTCAAGTGTTTATACACTTTAGTTTTCCTTCTTACTTTGTTTTTAGAAACTGCCGTAGTATTCTATGTATTTTTAGCTTAGATTTTACATTGCTTTATGTAATACATGTACTGACATTCCATATATATATATCTAGTTGTTCTATCCTTACTCATTCAATATTCAACTTGCAGATTTTATAAGTATGTACATAAATACATCAAACTTGTGGTTCATATATACACTTATATCCCTTTTAGGATTTCTGTAATGAACTGTATTATCACATGTATATGTATATAATTATTTGGTTGTAATGTAATGAAGTGTTTTACTTATCTTTCTTTCCTTATTTAATTCAATACTTAATTACTTGCATGTGCAACACTTGAGTGTTTCTATCTCTTTATTCTTCCAACTTATCAAGTTGCATGTTGTATATTCATGTTATTTCTTTCTTATCCTACATAATTTACAGATTATACTAATAGTGTAATATATATCTATGCGTGTATGGTTATATTGCTTTGTAACAATTTCTGTAACATAAATATATATATAACGTGTGGTTTCCTTATGTTAAGCATAATTTCAGCATGCTACATATATATATATATAGATCACCAACTTAATCATTCAAATACATAGTATGCACCTATGTACATCATTTATATACTTCAATTGATATATCACTAATACCTACACTTATGTTTTTCCAAAGTATGAACATATACTTTAAGATATTAATCAAGATTTCTTTAATTATCTTATTATCTAAATTCAAAACTCCCCTTCAATTAATTAATTCATTAATTAACTAAACGTTCAAAATTTTATTAATCAAGAAATCTTTAATTGCTTATCATTTTAAATCAAAATTCATCTTCAAGTAGATTAACTTCCATTAATAAATTGAAATATTCACAATATATATTAATAATCGCGTTCGAATATTGGTTATTTCGGAACTTAAATTGACGGGGTATTACATATAATATGTTGTTACAAAATTTAAGTTATTTCACACTATATAATGAATAACTATTGAATCTCGATTAAATAAAAACTATGATACAAATATGTTCCCTGAAATTAGTAGTAATACTTAATAATGGTTTATTTATAGTAATTAAGTCCGATATTTAATAATATGTTATAATTAGTCATTAATAATATATAATAAGTCAACTATGAATTATGCATAAATACAATGTTTCAAGAACATAATAACTATATTTGAATATTCAAATAGTAATTTTATTGAAATATTGCAAAGATAATATTAAATAACATCCAATTAATATGATTTCTATTTTTTTTTTTAAAAAGTGATGAATGCCTGTGTATGTATATATTTTCACAAATGTTCAACCAAAATCACTCTTTCACTTTTAAGTATGTTATATACGTTATATGTCTAATCCTGGTGAGTTATATAAAGTTCATTATAAAATAGAAAAAGTAACTCAATTGTTTGCTGAAAGTAAAAAATCAATTCATGATTTGTCATATATATGATATGAATGATGTATTCCTAAATTTGTTGTTGTCTACCTATTGTGTTTTTCTCTTTCATCTAGATATTTCTAAAATCCAAATATATGTCATATGACTTTATTATTGAGGTAAAGAACAATTTGCAATTCTAAGATTAGAATCTATTCTTGAAAATTTTATTTTGAGTTTGGAGGACTTTTAGTTGTATATCTAATTAGATTGGTTTGAATTTATTCTACTTGATGAGTAGTATAATGTGACGCTGTATATTTCTCAAAATTGATTTCGGTGAGTGAAAATGATGTGCAAAAGTCTTATAAATATGATATTGAGTTTAGAAGAATATTGTATTGAGTCATAACTCAAGAGCGTCTAGTGTTGGGCTCAAACACATGTCTGATTGTTGGAAGCCCATTGACCCATTAGACTTTTGACTTTCTCGTTGTCAAGACTATTGGTTTGCAATCATTAACTTCCATAATGTCACTGGTTAATGATCATGATGATGTGTATTCATGGTGACCTATGATCTTCCAATGGTGTGGTTATATAAAGGAGAGGTGGATGAGAGTTTCATACACACCACACCAACACTAACAATTGTTATCTATTATCTTCCTTTGCATACATTTTCATATTAGTATTGCTAGGAGCATTATTTGTCAGTTCTCAAACATCATTAAGTTCGTTGGAACTTTTGAAGTTTGTGGTGCTACTACTCTAAAGGACAAAGTCGTTTTACTTTTGGAGACCATACGCCGAACTGTGAGCACTAGTTGGGGCATATCTCGTCTTGCGGAAAGAGACCTTCTTCGACTCAACTTTTCAAGTTTGTATTTATTTCAGTTTTAGTTTTGTTGCAACTCTAACATTCTACTTTTATGTTTAATTTATTGTAATCTCAAATATTGTATTCTCTGTATCTCGATTATTTTCTAACATATATGCTTGGAAGATCGGCTTCATTTGTTGATGTAATTAGTTCATAATGGATTTGTCAATGATCAATTTATGAAAATGATTTATTAATTAAGTTATGATTTCATATTTACCTAATATGAAATAATTAAAAAAAAATTTATAGTGATTCGTATGTTAATTCTAGTATTATGTAACATTATCACATCAATCGCGAGCATATTTATTTATATCTGTCGCGGGTAATTGAGCAATCTATATATATATATATATATATATATATAAGAAAAATCATTTTGCCACTTTCTTCACAATTTACCCTTCCCTTTTTATTCTATTTATCTTATTATCACTTTCTTCCCAATCTACCCTTCCCAATATAAGCTTATGGAACATCATCATTCAACACATGCAATGTGCAAAGTATCCATATTTTCACTTATATATAACACCCTAACAATTAAATTATAGTATGAAATATGAATTAAGCGGCATGCCTATATATAGTCACTTCTCAAACATAAAAGTAAATAATAGCCATTTAAAAAAAACAGTAAAAATTAGCCACATGTTTTATACGTTTTTGGTCTCGTTTCCATTGTGTTTATGCTCTCATAATGCTTATGTTTGTCGTTCAAGTTGATGTTTTGGTTTTCTATATGCTACATTATAGGTGAAAATAAAAAAAAATGGTTAACGAGGCTTGATAAGAGAAACGAGACCAAAAGACGAAGAAAATGACGAATTGTGTGCTTGGCCGAAGATGGACCTAGCGCTCGCTAGGTCAGAGAACTGAACCAGGCAGAACTGGGGCCTAGCGACCGCTACCCCCTAGCGGTCGCTAGGCCAGCCCCAGCAAGATCTCTACGACAGAACGTTGGGGTAGCGCTCGCTACCCCTTGGCGCTGGAAGAAAGATCAGAGAGCCAAGCTAGCGAGCGCTACCCCCTAGCGCTCGTTAGCCCGACGGATTCGTTCGTGATATACGATCTACGACTTCTTCACGTTTTTACTTTTTTTTATTTAAACCTCCACGCGCGATATACGATCTACGACTTCTTCACATTTTTACTTCTAGTCTAGGGTTTAGACCACGAGAGAAAACACTATTAGTCGAGATTTTTATTCCGTTGTTCGTTCTTCAATTTCATTGTGGATTCGTTCGTGATTCAAACCCGAAGTTCTTAATGCATTACTTTTCCTTTCAATCCGTGAGTTCTTTTACTGCTTTCCTTATTGCTTTATGATTTCTTTTCTTCTTGCTCTTTTCTTGATTAATTCACAGTTCATTAATACAAACTTTTCAATCATGTTAATTAATCAATTCAAGGCATGTTTAAATTCAGTTCCTTTCATTCTTCGTTCTTAGATTTAGGATTTAATCGCTTTATTAATTTTCTCTTAGGTAATTCGTATTTTAAATTCTCTAAATTCATTCGCTTAGGTAGATTAATTAAATTAGTTAAAATATCAAAACCCTTTCTTTTCAATTGCTTTATGTTCTTCAACATAGATAAGCCCTGCTTAGCCTTCCTTGAGAATACGACTTAGGGTCAACTTATTAATCTATAACGAACTCGTTCTCTTGTGAGAAATTTAATAAAATAAGTTGGAAGTATATCGGCTGGAAATATTCCTCGTACCCGTTACTGAGTCCCTTTATCGGATAGTGGGTTTGGTCTAAACAACGCCACGTACTGAAGATTTAATTATTACCTAACAAATTTTGGCGCCGTTGCCGGGGAAGGCTTAAGGCATTTATTTGCGTTGCTTTTTGTTCTATTTTTTATTTTTCTTTTATTGTTGTTTGTTTATTTCTTTGCTCCCGCAAGGTGCGTTTGATCTTCTTTTGGTTTGTGTATGCTAGGTCGCCGAAGCTTGAGACAAGAGTTGGTGCCCTACGTTGACAACATCAATAGAAGAGAAGTCGTACTTGAGGAGCGATTTAGGGACGTTGTTAACCTCGCATCATTATTCGAAGAACAACTAGTAATAATGGCCGAGGAAGACGAAGCTCCTAGGAAACTCGGAGACTTTACCAGGCCGACATATGGCATTACCGCATCCGCTATCGTACTCTCTGCTGCGGGGAGGAATTATGAGTTGAAGCATAACCACATCAACTTGCTTCCATCGTTCTACGGGCTACCTAACGAAGACGCACTCCTATTCATCAGGGAATTTTGCACAGATGTCCAGTCTATTCCACTCCAGACTATCACCGAGGACGAGCTGCTAAGGAAGTGCTTCCCCTATTCACTCAAGGATAGGGCGAAGTCGTGGTATCTCTCCCTTCCAGCAAGATCATTACCTAATTGGAAGGCGGTGAGCACTACGTTTCTGCTCAAGTACTATTCGAACCATAAGATGCAGCAGATCCGACTTCAGATAATGCAGTTTGCTTAGGAACCTGACGAGCCTTTTCACGAGGCCCTAGATAGATTCAGAGAACTCCAGCAGCAATGCCTGCACCATCAGATCGTGCCTGAACTTCTTTGGCAGATTTTCTACAATGGGTTGTAGCACACTTATCAGTTCATGGTGGATACAGTGGCTGGGGGAAATATATCTAAGAAGACAGTTGATGAAGCAATTGAGATTTTCGAGATGCTAGCCACTAATTCGCAGCAGAAAATCTCCCGATCCAAG
The DNA here is from genome assembly GCA_026898415.1 of Leonotis leonurus. NCBI lineage: Eukaryota > Viridiplantae > Streptophyta > Magnoliopsida > Lamiales > Lamiaceae > Leonotis > Leonotis leonurus. Next base: position 2,563 of record JAPKLX010000154.1, on the reverse strand, counting down.
AGAGTGGAAGTCCGAGAGATTGGAGTCAACCCGGACCTCAAGAAGCAGATGGCCGATATGATGCGAGAACTCCAAGAGTTGAAGATGAGTAAGCCCCTAGCAATAGCGAAGCACGAGCCCACACCCGAGCCGTGCTCAATTTGTGGTGATCTGACACATAATGAAGATCAATGCAACAGGATGACAGAGATGACTTATGAAGGAGAAGCGGAAGTCTATGCTGCACAAGGCTTCCCGCCACGCCCGGATGGAGAGCTCAGAATAACTCTACCTGGAAGGAGCCAAATCAAGGGCAAAATCGAATTTCCCGGTCTGACGAGCACCTCCACAGCAGTACTACCCACCACAGCAAGGGTATTATCCGCAGCAGCCATATTACCCACCTCAGTCAGGGTATTATCCACCTCCTCCACCTTATCAGCAGCTGCCACCACCTCAGTTCTAGTCGCAGTTCCCATCTGCACCGCGATCAACCCAGCCTAAACCATCTCGAGAGGACAGTCTTGCAGCTTTCATGCAAGAGAGCAAACTGGCTCGGGAGGCTCAAAAGACTACTATCAAACGCCTCAAGAGTCAAGTCGGACAGATCTCAGGAGCTGTCAATCAGATGCAGCAGCAGCAGCAAACCGGAAAGATAACCGGGCAGGAACACTCAGCGCAGCAGATACAGGCCATTACTGTTTTTCGTAGTGGCAAGCAAGTTGACAACAAGGTGGCTATGCCGGAGGATGAGCCAACTAAAGCGGTGGAGGATGCTGAGAAAGGAAAGGAGCCGGAGCAGCCAGCCATTTAGTTGCACAAAATGGCGAATCCGTACAAGCCACCTATTCCCTTTCCGAGCAGGCTGAAGAACGAGAAGCTTGAAAAGTAGTTCGCGGAGTTCTATAAGATGCTGTCTCAAGTACATGTTAATCTGCCGCTTCTGGACGTGATCTGCAACGTACCGGCGTACCTAAAATTCTGTAAGGAGCTAGCCTCCAAAAAGAGAAAATTTGCAGACGATGAGTCCGTCATGGTGTCCGAGGTGGCCAGCTCTATCATGCAACAGCCTCTTCCTCAGAAATTGCGAGATCCAGGTAGTTTCGTTATCACTATAGCTCTTGGGAATGGTAAAACTGTAACAGGCATGCTTGATTTAGGTGCAGGTATTAATCTTATGCCTTACTCGATTTTTAAGGAGTTAGAGTTAGGTGAATTGAAACCTACAATCATGAGTTTACAGTTAGCTGATCGTTTTGTTAGATATCCAAGAGGTATTATTGTAATACCCCGTCTTTTAATTATCGAAGTAAACGATATTCGAACGCGATCGTTATTTATATATTAAACATTTTAGTTAATTAATGAAAATTTAATCTAGTGAAGAGGAGTTTTGGTTTAAGATATCAAGTATCTATAGATTATTTGATTAAAATCTTAAAAGGGTAAATGTTAAGGAGAGGTTATGTACTTAAGAAAAATTTATATAAACCTACAAGAGTAAGTATATGTGTTATATTTAAGAACTAATAAATGGTATGCATAGGTTGCATATACAATAATTATGTGGTATAGATTTTATCTAGATATATATAGATATATATAATACTATAAGCTTGATTATATATGTATATGATGCTAGAAATTGTACATAAAATAAGAGAAACCACACGTATGATATATATATATATATATATATATATATATATATATTTATATATAGACCTGTAAAGAGTTATTCTATTGGAAGAAAATTTAGAGTTAACTCAAGTGTGGAGAAAAACATGTATATATAATTAGAAGTAAGGTAAGATAGAATTTTAAAACACCTTATTGAATAGAACTATGTATACATATATATACTGATGAGTACAATGCATTGCATAAAGCAAACTAAATAAAATCTAAGCTAAAAACATAAGACTACACGGAAATTTTATAAAATAGAGGAAAGAAAGGAAAGTGAAACACTTGAGTTGAGTTGATATATATATATAGGTGTTGGTACATAGCTTGCCAACACCCAACTCTACATTACATGTCATTAAACAAAGCCATTTAAATTCTCTTATTTAAAAGCTATGCAGCAGCATGTTAAAAAGTGAGAAGGAAAGAAAGGAAGTCTTCCATATGTGTAAGAGATATGATCATTATGATATAAACAATAGAAATAAAACACCAAGTAAGAAATATCTAAGGCAATATGGCTGCTATAAAGGGATAGAGACAGTGCAGAGGCACTGTAAGTCTTCGGTTGAATGAGGGAGGATTAGATATACACCATACTTCCTTCCATCACCTACAATAATAGAGTAAAAGGCTATTAATAGAAATATCAAACCTTAAGCACTAAGATAAAGAACACCCCACTGCATCAATATATATATATATATATATATATAAGATAAGGGCTGCCCTTTTTAAACCATTTTATCACATAACAAAGTAGTACAGCAGCCACATTCCATTCAAGAGGAAGTAATTAAAGTCTAAGGTAAGGAATTTAAGTTCTAGTTATACATATAGTTCATAAATTTTAGAATATTAACCTATGATTATGCTTAAACTATAAACTGTACCCTGC
>JAPKLX010000197.1:419479-547815 GCA_026898415.1 Leonotis leonurus | reverse complement strand
TCAAAATTAACATAATTACAACAATTTAATTACAAAAATTAACATAACAATTAACAATAATTAGCAAAAAATTACAAAAAAACAAAAAAATTAACATACCTGTTGCTTTGGGGCGGCGGGAGCGGCGCGGCGAGGCGGCGACGGCGGCTGGAGGGCTGGAGGCGCCTGGAATCGCGGCGGTGGCGCAGAGAAGCTTCGGGGGGAATGAAAAAATGGTGAGACATTGCGTAGAAGGAGTGATAGGGATGAAATTAGGGTAGAAAACTTACCTTTTCGCCGATGGAGGAGTGAAATCGCCGGTGGGGGAGGAAATACGGCGAGGGGCAGAGAATTGGTGGTCTGTTCTGTGAAAGAGGAGAAGTCTCGTAATATAGGGCTGGGCGACGGACTGGACGACGGACCAGTCCGTCGCCCGATTTAAATTTAAATAAAAAATAATTATAATACATAACGACGGACTAACGACGGAAATGTCTAACGACGGATATTTCCGTCGTCAAGTCCGTCGCTAAATTTGGCGCGAACTTTCGCGCAATATTTTTGGTCGCTAGTCCGTCGCCAGTCCGTCGTTAGCACTATTTGTTGAATTCCGTCGTTAGTCCGTCGCGAACTGACGACGGATTAATAATCCGTCGTCAGTTCCGTCGCCTGTTCAATGTTTTTTTGTAGTGCGTGGCTCGGCCTCTTCTTCTTGCACTTGGTCGTACCAACTCTTCTTGGCACTTTTCCCACGTTGTGCACCACCTCCATTCTCCAATACTTGCATGCTAGAGACATGTACATTCTCCGACCTAGGAGCGTCACACTCATCACTTTCTGCAACAATAAACGCGTTCAAATTGACACGCTTCGGGCATTCCCTCATGCGATGATCGCCATCACAAATGAAACACCCCCGCCTCCGGTTTCCCACGGACTTGGAGGGAGAGTCATTCGCAATAGCGCCCGCATCATTGGGCACGGATTTCTCCTTCGTTTTCCAACCTTTTCCCTTATCCTTCCTCCGCTCAAATTCACCCACGTTTCTCACCCGACAGTCGACGAGGCTATCCGCAGCGGCAATGGCGGATTGCAAGTCTTGGATCCACTTGCGTTGCAACTCGGCTTGGGCCCAAGATTGTAATCCAGCGATGAAGTTGTACACTATACGTCTAGCATCAAAGAGCTAAACTCATTGACATACTCATGCACCAAACCCACGTGCTTGAGCTTTCGAAGTGCATCCCTTGCCATCCAAGAGGAATTTCACGGAAGGAATTGATTCTTCAACTCTTTCTTCAACACATCCCACGTCACAATCTGGTTCGCCAACAGTTTTGCATCACCCGACAAATACATGCTATTGATCGGGACCTTCTCGGCTTTAGGGATGTGTGAGGCAGTAAAGTATGCCTTCATATCCCATAGAAAATTCTCGAGCTCTTTAGAGCTTCGGGCTCCTTCGAAAGGTTTAGGTTTCGGGACGTGAACCTTAGACGAGGACTTGAGCGCACTCTTCACGAGATGCAATTCATTGGCAAGGCCCTCGAGCTCGTGTTGCACTGCAACGAAGAATATGGAGACTTCGTTCTCACACGAAGCTACCTTCACCGGCAACTCATCCAATCTCTCCCGAACGTCCTCCACGGCCTGCTGCATCCTCTCCAGTACCTCTTCAGCATGACATATGATTTTGAATATGGAAGTTGGCTCGAAGGTTTCCGGCGGCGACCCAAGCAGATTCTCCAACCGGCCCACACACTCTTCAAGAGCAGCGAAATTACAATTTTGCACCATCTTCTCGACAACAATGGCACAAAGTCCTCAGCAACACAGCGACGCCCTTCTCAACGCCTTAGCAACACAGCATCATGCACTCGCGCCACCAATGAACACAACAACGCTGACCACAACCGCGGCAAATGAGCACACACACACTCATTTTTGGATTGATTGCCCGAGCCAAACCTTACCCACGATCCTTGTTTATGCAGCGGGATAATAGAGACGTAGGGACACACTCAAGTTTACGGGATACTCCCAACCTTTTTATTTCTCACACAAAAAGGCACCAAGGCTTGCACACAATCCAAAACATCGGTTAGCTCAAGGTGTGGTTCTATTTATAGTGTTTGGTGAAGGACAAGGCCCCCTTCACTAGGCTAACTAAACCTCAGCCCTATAATTCAAAACCGATGCCATGCAGCGCCATCCGGGGAAGTCTGTTGCTAACAGCTCACCCGCAATCCGTGGCTCACGCGGAGTTTGTTGCTCACAGCTCACCCGCAATTTGTGGCTCGCGCGGTGTTCGTCCATCGCTCCACGGCCCACGCGGCACACACCCCTTGCTTGTGCCACATGCGCGCACCATGCCCTCTCCGCGTGCGCACGCCACACTCGTTCTTTGCGAACGCTTGTCTCCCGTGCCATGGTCACATCACGCTCACGTTGCACCCGCGCTTCGTGTGTGCTTGTCGCCTGCGTGGTATGCTACCGCACACGCCGCGCACGTGTCTCTGCTACTGGCACGCACCACCCTCACGCGCCATTCTACTAGGTCTCGATTATTGGCCCGCGCCAGTGGGACAGTCTTGTTCATCCTTGTGTCGCTCTGTAATACCCCGATAATTAAAAACCCGAATAAAAGAAAAATTTATGAATAAACGAGGGATTCGAGATCCGTTGAAAGTTTAAAGACTCGTATTAAAGAATAGAACTCCTAATGTGAGTTAAAAGTCATTTCAGAAATTTCTGAAATCGAGAAAGAAACCGAGAAAATTCAGTTTGGCGTTTATCGTCATAATTTAAGTTCGAGAACTCGTATCGAAGCAGCGTCTGCTTTTTCATTCAATTATTTTACGATACGGAGATAGGGTGAAAGGTTAATAATTCCGACTTTCGGAAGAATGATGTATTTATCGAGAAATCACTATTCATCATTTTGAACTAGACGAGATAATTTTATTATCTTTTAAAGTTAAGTCCGGGATATTTTTCTAAGATAGCCATGATTTTTTTGGGATTTTTCCGAGACTATTTTTGTATCGAGAAGTCGAGAACCCGGACTAATAATACGCGCTTAATGAAATATCTAGTTTTATTTTTTTTCTACCACCCATTATGGAACACATCACCACCTTTCTTCTTCATTCTTCTTGTGAGTTACGTGAGAGAGAGAAAATTGAGGGAAGAGTGAACCTCCATTGGAGAGGAAGAAATCGAAAGTTGAAGTATCAAACGAGCTCCGATTCGTAAACCGTCTTCGGATTGTGAAAGGTATCGATCTAAGCTTCCTTTTTATGGTTTAAAATTTGAGATTTCCCCACCTCTTTTTCACCCCAAAATTCGACAGCCCTCTCTAAGTTATGGGTAGGAATCGTTCGATTTTTATCGAGTCTTGTTAATTATGTTTGTATGATGTTAGAGAACATAGAAATCGAATAAAATTTACAATCAAACCATGCTTTTGTTCTTGCCATTTTCGGTTTTGGAGTGTTCTTGATGAAGTTGAAGTGTTCTTGATAGAAAAGGGTGTTTTAATTGTGTTATGAATCCATAAGAGCATGATAATCGAAAGTAGAGACGTGTTTGTCGACGAACGAATCGAAACGGGAAAAACAGGGCAGTTTCGTCCAATTTTTTGTAATTTTTTTATTTCGAATTTGAAGATGGTTTCTTCATGAAAGTTGTTACTTTACGTGTCTATAACGTTCCTGTGAAATTTCAGAATTTTCGGAGTACATTTGAGTGCCCAAAAGTGGAATGAACCTAGACTACGCAGTTTTCAACGTTGTATTTCAAACGTGAAACAGGGGATTGATTCCCGAATTTTTATGAATTTTTCTGCAATTATTTTGAAAATATTTCCTAAATGAAAGTTGTTCCTTTAAATGTCTTGAACTTATATCTCGAAATTTAGAATTTTTGAAGTAATTTTGAATGTTCAAAATCGAGTTTAACTCGGACTGCGCAGGTGGAAATGTTTGAAAAGTGGAAATGTTTGAAAAATGGAAATGTTGAAATGTTGATTCGTTGTTGTTGTTACGATTTGAGATTGAGTTGGGATAAGTTCGAGTGGAGGAACGGAGTCCTCACTCGAGAGAGAGAGTTGAATGGGGCAATGTTGATGTGGGTTAGTTGGTTTACTCGTTTTGATTAAACGAGGGATAAGTTGAATGAACGTAGAGGTCATGTCGATTTTTCGACCGCATTATGTTTCAAACCTCATAATTCCCTCCTTGTTAGTACTCTTTATAAGACGTACGTTATAACTAAATGAATTAGGGTTTTTCCAGAATCATTTAAGCCGAGACTTAAAGAGTCGAGGAACAGTATTGAAAACCCTAAAAGCCTAAGAGTTGAAAAGTTAATGAATTCGAGCTAGGAATAGAATAGAAGTTATTTCCTTTAAGACTCGAATCTTTTTATAAGTTAGCTCGTTACATGAAGGTCAAGCGAAAGGTCAGGACCGCAGTTCGAGAAAGAAGCAGTCGTCAGTCAAGACGATCCAAGTAGGCTTTCTTATACTAAAAGAAAATATGTGTGTTTATCCGCATTTATGTTATTTCTTTTCAAATAGCTTTTGAATTAAAATTGATATTTCAAGTATTGTCTTGCCATGAATGTTTTATGTTTTGTATGATACATATCTGCTATGATTATGAAATCGAATTTGGGTTCCAGTGGGTAAGTATCCCCACTTGAACTAGTGTACACAAGGACCGTGAGTCATCTTAGCGGGTTGGCCGGTCAGGGTGTCCGTGGAAGGTGGCCACCTTCCCGGCACACATAAATTTTAGATATGCTTGATTCTAAAGAACTTAGACTGGTCAGTCGAACTCAGGATTTATCAAGAAAAGAATTTAGTGAACGTAAGTGCTTTTAAAGACAAAATCCCTATGTTTCACTCTTACGGCATTGACAATTATATATGTATGTATGCGTTTTAGGCATGTGCCTACTGAGTACTTTTGTACTCAGCCCTGCATGTATTTATAAATGTGCAGGTTGAGACATGATGATGGGAGATGCTATGGCGGGCTTGTCGGTCTTTTATTAAGTCTTGGGTGTCTACGTGTCTTCATACACGTAGACTTATGTCGATCCTTATTCCGCTGCAAGAGGTTCCATCAGTATGTTCTGGCGAAGGTGCCAATTATGTAAATTAACCCTTCGTCTAAACTGAACTCAGATATCGAAATATCTTTTGTTTCAGTCAAAGTTTTAAATGTTCCACGTTATCCTTTATTTATTTATATTTTAGTCGCGCTCCCGGACTCTGCCGGGAAGGGCGGAGGTCGGGGCGTGACACGCTCCGCTCGGTATTAGGCATCAACACCATGCCTTGGTCCACGTCTCGACCATGTTTCGGCCCATGTCTTGGCCATGTCTCGGCCATGCTGGCCCGCCCAAACCTGGAAGGACATGGTGCTTGTCTCGCCCCATGTCTCGGAATCTCTCGAACACCTCTCGGCCAACTCGTGACCAAGTGATGCGTGTGCCTTCCAAGCATCCCACACACCATTCTTGTGTCACTCTGCTTGGCACAATGGGGCAACACTCATATTATCCCGACGCAATTCCATGCACCACGTTATGTCGTGTCTCAGCACCACGCCTCGACATTGCCTCGGCCACATGCCTCAGTCATCTTCCGCACCATCACTAAACCACGTTTTAGGGGCATAACACTTATCCATCACTACACACCCTTAGTGTTCTATGTAGATTTCCTCATTTAGATCATCATTTAAAAAGGTTATTTTCACATCCATGTGATGTTCAATAAAATTATGAATATCATCTAGAGAAACTAGTTTTCTAATAGTGGAAATATCGGAAATAGAAGAATAAGTATCAAAGAAGTCAACATTCTTTTTATGGGAATAACCAACCACGACTAATCTAGCCTTATACCTATCAATCAATCCATTCAGATCCAATTTCTTTTTAAAGATCTATTTCGATTTAATAGGCTTACAATTCACAGGAAAATCAATGAGTTCCCACATATGATTACTACTAGTAGAATATAACTTACTTTACATAATTTCTTTAGAAAGAGGAACATCTAAACTATACATATTAACAAAATAAGTAGTAGGATCCTGATTAATTAGAAAGACAAATACCGCATAATCATCAATAATATCAGGGTGCTAAACCACAAACACAGTAATAAAATTGTTACCAAATGACTTTTTACTTCTTTGCATCTTACTCCTTCTCGATTTAGAGGTCTCCCCAGGTTCCCGAGTAGAGTATTTAGAAATCTCATTTCAAATATCTAATGAAGAACTATATACATTCTCAACAACAATTTTATACTTTAGATGAAACACATGCTCAAAAAATTCAACAACATGAGAATTTCAAATTGATTGATTACTTAATGATATGAATAGATAAAAAGAAGATTTTTGAGCATAACCAATAAACACACAACAAAGGTGTTCTACCCCATATTCACTTGTTTAGGGTTATTCAAACTCACTTTAGCAAGACACCCCCACACTTTCGAATACCATCTTTCATGGAGTCTAATCAAGTTTCTTATGAGGTACCCGATTGAGAATATAATACAACTTCCCCCACATACCACTAGACAGTCCAGAACTAAGTAACATAACATTAATCATGTTCTTAAGAATTATATTTTTCCTTTTAGCAATGTCATTCTATTTAGGAGAATAAGGAGCAATAAATTCATGTATTATATCATTTTTTTTCCACTAAAATCTTGCAAAAATATAACATTATATCACCGTCCTCTATCTGATATTAATTTCTTAATCTTTCGATCAAAATGATTATCTACTCCAACCTTATACTTATGGAACATATCAGTAGCTTCATCCTTAGATTTTAAAATGGATAACAGAGTTTTACCTGAGTAGTCATCACCAAACGAGATGTAATACATCTTTTCTCCTCTGTTAGCCGTGCTTCTAAATGCAGCTTGATATGTTTGAATTAAATCTAACAGTTCGGACGATCTATGTTTCACCATTTTAAACGATCTTTTAACATATTTAGCTTCAACGCATATTTCACATTTAGCATATTCAATTTGACTAATCATCAGACTTAAATCCATATTATGTAATTTCTTAATAGATGCATAATTCATGTGGTCAAGTCTAGCATGTCCAATATCCAACAACTCAATCAAGTAAGTAGAAGAAGCATTTTCATTCATGATTTTCAGAAGCCATATTCTCAAGCACTTTCCCTTTACCAAGCACCTTGACAACACTGGGCTCCCCATGTAGACGCATTCTCCTTTAGGAGCCTCTTTGATCTCGTGAAATAGATTGCTGTTGCTACAGAAGCGTCTGGATGTTGTAGTGTCCCACACCCAATTCTTCTTGTTCTTGACTAGGTTCACCTCTATGAGACATGCGATAACATCGTCAATTTTCATAAGATTCGTTGTCTTCGGAGCAGGTCGTGAAGGAGGACACTGAGAACCCAGATACTTGTGATGGTTCCAATGAATTGACTTGTGTCCCGGAGCTTTGCAGGTGTAGCATGTTAGTTTTGATTTGAAAATATTTTTCTCCGTCTTGAATTTTTGTTTCTTTCTGTCATGCTTTGGTTGAGAAATTTCTTGTTCCTGCACCACTGGAAGATTCCACAATATCAGACTTCAAAAAATCGATAGAGTTGGAAGACATCTATTTGAGTTGATTCCCCTCTTTGATTCGCATGCGACCGATGAACTCCTAGAGAGTGAAGTCTTGCTTCTTGTGTTTCAGTGTGTTCTAGTACTAATCACAAAAGGGAGCGAATTTCTCAAGAAGTGTATTCGCCTACAATAACTTGCACGTCATCATCCCATCATTGAGTACGACACCAGTCAAATTTTCATACTTGTGGAGTTGCTCCACAATGGTCTTGTCATAGGATAGGAGTTCTTCAGGGTGTCGGCGTGCTAGCCAATGCTCTCCACGCTGTCGAAGGATAGGGGTACTTGCAGACCAAAATGCATAGCCAAACGATAAGGAATATATGCCAAGGCGGGGTGTGTCTTTTCTTATGCTTAATACCTTCAATCTGGGCCCGAATGAAGGATGAAATACACACCTTATGGCTCTTTTTGGCAACAGATAAGAGAAAACACTCATTGGTATTGACCTTGTTGGCCTGCTCCTTTCTAGATACATTGTAGGCAATAAAACTATTAGTAAGGAAAAAGCATTGTCCCTAATGAAGCCACTAGGGGTACCACTCGGGTTCCTGTTATAGAGCCCGGTCAAATCATACCAAGTAGCTACAAGATTAAACTCCTTAGGAGTTCTTGTAGCTGCCCTCCTTGACGAGGAAAATCCAAACACATAATGCATAATAGAACGAGTCACAGAGGCTTCAGTGCTTAAAAGTCTACAATGCATAGAGTTATTACCATCACCAAAACTAAAAGTGGAGATCATTTCATAACATAAATCATAGGGACCCTCTAAATCACCACTATCAGCAAGTTTTAATAACCCAAAATTCTTTAAGTAGGCAAGAAGTTGAGTACGAAAATGTAATCTATTAATCGAGGCCCAATCGTAATAGTGGTCAGCATTAAAGGGCAATGCACGTAAACGTAAGTAAATTTAACCTTCGATGAGTTCATACACGGGAAATTTACACTTGTGGAAAGCCCCTTGAATGTTCTCCAGGGGAGCGTCGGGATTCATCTATTCTTCCTCTTCGTGGGCTTGGTACTCGATCCTCCGTTGTTTGTTTTTCAGCATTTTGGAAATAAGAGTAGGTTTTGTGTGGAGAAGAAGAAATTTAATGAAATAAATTTGGGGGAAAATGGAAGAATTGGGGTTTTTGAGATTTAGTGGATGAAATTTGGAAATTTATGGATGGAAAGGTATAGAAAGGTGTAGGTAGTGATGATTTGGAAGTTTAAGAATGAGATTTGGTGGAAGATTGGAGTATTTGGGTGATTTAGAAGCTAGGGTTCGAAAAATAGGAGGAATAAATAAGAGGATGTGTTGAAAGTTGGAGAAAAAGGGTATAAATCACGCTGAATATTTAGCCCAAGCGGCCGTTAGGTTCCCAGCAGTTGCTGGGTGTGTGCCTCTATCCCCCTTCAGCGCCTGCATCCTAACGGGCAAACATGTGTCTAAGTTCTCGCAATTGAACGGGGCTTATAATACGCAGTAAGCTGACCCTTGGAAGGCTTAGCAAAGCTTCCGAATTAAAGTGCTAGAGATTAAACAATAAAAAGTTCTAAACATTCTATCAATTACAGTTCATGAGATTAACTAAAAGTAAGAACCGATAAGTAAATTAAATAAGGGAATTTAGAATAAGGCTCTAGGATTTGAACATCTACGTCGATCATCTCATACCATGATTAATTCATGCATTTATTTACTAATCTAGAATTCTCAAAAGCTATCTAATTACTAACTTTCACATTTATAATTAGATTGTGACTATACTTTCGTATTTAAGCCACACAGTTAGGAATTCCAAGATATATAAACAAACACCTGGTGAATATGTTCTTGATTCAAACCGATATTGATTTGACCTTTATCCGACACTAGGATTATCTCTCGATATCACCTAGCATCTAAGGAATTAAAATGGTGATCAATCGATTCAAATAAACAAGCATAATCTAATCAAAAAACATGAATAAACTAAACATGAACAATCGATTAGAAATTCAAACCCTAGTGGAGATTCAACTACTCAATCACATCACATAATCATCAATAAGAAATCGACATAAGATACATATTAACAATTACACTACGTGGATGGAGCAGTCGATCTCCACCTTAAATCCTTCTTCCCAAGTAAAATTACAAGAGTGTTTGTTCTTAAGAGAGTTCTATTCTAAGTTGAGTTTTGAGAGATATCCCTTCAAAATGATTTGATTTTCCTTAAAAACCCGTCAGGAAATAGCCAATTTAACGTGCCCAGCGACCGTTGTGTTTAGCCTTTTTTTGGTCGTCTAAACTCGTATTTTCAGTGTCCTTATTCGTGTTGTTCTCCCACTTTGCATGATGTTTTGGCTCGATTTACGTTTCATTTTATGTTTCAGGATCACAAGCTTAAACGAGTGTTGAAGTTGGAAAAGTGACGAGAAAAAACCGAGAAATGACGAAAGATTGAGATGAAGACCGAAGCATAAGTCAGCGATGGTGTAGCCTTAAGCGGCCGTTGACTAGGTGGAGACCGGCCAGCCGAGCCATGGCCTAGCCAGGCGTCCGGGCCAGCGCGCGCCAGGGCCAGCGACTACTGAGCCCTCAGTGGCTGCTGACCCCGCGGCTGACTTGGTCAGCGTCCAACGGCCATGCCTGTGAGTCGCGGAACCGAACCACGCAGCGGCCGCTGACCTCACCTCTCGCCTATAAATACCCGACGTGTTTCTCATTCGAGAGATATCGTTTTGTACACCTTTTTTGACACCATTTTCCAGACCTTCTTCGGGTCCTTTTTCCAGACATTTTGCACTTATATTTTGAGCACCTCTCGACCTAATGTTCTAGGGTCGAGACTTTTGATTTCTAGTTAGTCGTTTCTAGTTTTAGAATTCATATTCAAAGGATAGCCGATCGCAACATTCTAGTTCGTAGTTCTTCTTCAGTTTTTCATTGTGGATTCCAGACCGTTCCAGTTATTAATCAAGTTTGTTTTCTGTTTATTATTCTAACTTCGTTTATTATCAAATTCATTTATTTGTTTATGCTTTCGTCTTCTTATTTCAATTATTTATGCTACGCTCTTTTTGATCTTAATTTTCAAAGTACTTTCCGCATTCTTTTGATTTTGATTTCCAAGTTAATTGTTCTCTTTTAAATTCGCATCTCGTTTTCTTAGTTAGACAATTCATTTCTTCATTGATTTCCATTAGTGTAGAGTTTAAATTTTTTCGTTATTTATATTTTGTGCATTGTTTTAAAACCTTCAAACATCCTTTTACTTGCTTTCATTTTTGAACAAAGAATTAAATTGCCCCTGCTAAGTCTTCCTTGAGAATATGACTTGGGTTGGCTTATCATTGCTAGACAACCTCGTTAAGATTACAAGCGACTCGAAATAATTTAGTCGAACAAATTTTAGTAAAAAATAAGAATACTTAAGGATTCTAGGGGTGAGAATTTGGGACCCGGACTCGGGACTTTTCCGATCCCGTCCCGAGTCCGGCGGGATTCAGGATCCCAAGTCCTAAATTTTTTGGGATCGGGACCAGGACTGGGACTGGAGAATTGCAAAATTTTGGGACTCGGGACTCCCGATTTTCCAAAATTAATTTTTAAAATTTGGGAAATTTTGGTCTCTTTCGGGACTATTCGGGACTTAAAATTTTTCAATTTAGGAATTTGGGAGTCCCGAAATCCCGACCGGGACCGGGACCGGGACCAAGAATTTGGAATTTTTCGGGACCGGGACTCCTGGTCCCGTCCTGATTCTCACCCATAAAGGATTCTACCCCGCTCTCTTAATCAATAATTCAAAATTATAAAAGAGATGGGTATGAAAAACCACACCGGGAAATCCCGAACATTTGGAGTACACACCCGGTGAACATCGTCCTTAATATTCCTCATGTTAAAAAGGAAAGAAAAAGAAAAGAGAAAGATACGCCAATAAAGATGAATAAAAACTCTAGCCGATTATGTGATCTCGATGTTACCTTGTGCATCATTGTTTTGTATTCGAATTGATGATTATCTAGTCTAAGTGGTCTACTTGCTTCTATGATCTCTATGTGACGTGACGTGATGATAAGAAAATAGAATTTGGAATGATTTGAAGTCTTGTCAAGAATGCATGTCATGATTAGATTTTTCCCTATGGATATTTTAAACTAAGTTATGCTTGAGGACAAGCAAGGTTTTGTGTGCGGAGGGGTTGTTTAGCCTTTTTTTGGTCGTCTAAACTCGTATTTTTCGTGGCCTTATTCGTGTTGTTCTCCCACTTTGCATGATGTTTGCCTCGATTTATGTTTCATTTTATGTTTCAAGATCACAAGCCTAAACGAGTGTTGAAGTTAGAAAATGGACGAGAAAGGACGAAAGAATAAGATGAAGACCGAGAGCATAAGTCAGCGACCGCGTAGCCTTAAGCGGCTGCTGACTAGGTGGAGACCGGCTAGCTGAGCCACGGCCTAGCCAGGCGCCCGGGCCAACGCGCGTCAGGGCCAGCAACCGCTGAGCCCTCAGCGCCTGCTAACCCCGCGGCTGACTCGGTCAGCGCCCAACGGCCGTTCCCGCGAGTCGCGAAACCAAACCACGCAGCGGCCGCTGACCTCACCTCTCGCCTATAAATACCCGACGCATTTCTCATTCGAAAGATATCATTTTGGACACCTTTTTCGACACAGTTTTAGAGACCATTTTCTAGATCTTCTTTGTGTCCTTTTTCCAGACGTTTTGCACTTATATTTTGAGCACCTCTCGACCTATTGTTCTAGTGTCGAGACTTTTCATTTCTAGCTAGTCGTTTCTAGTTTTAGAATTCATATTCAAAGGATAGCCGATCGCAACATTCTCATTCGTAGTTCTTGTTCAGTTCTTCATTGTGGATTAAAGACCGTTATAGTTATTAATCAAGTTTATTTTCCGTTTATTATTCCAGCTTCGTTTATTATCAAATTCGTTTATTTGTTTATGCTTTCGTCTTCTTATTTTAATTATTTATGCTACGCTCTTTTCGATCTCAATTTCTAAAGTACTTTCCGCATTCTTGTTAATTGCATTCTTTTAAATTCGCATCTCATTTTCTTAGTTAGACAATTCGTTTCTTCGTTGATTTCCATCGGCTTGGAGTTTACTTTCTTTCGTTATTTATATTTCGTGCCTAGTTTAAAAGCTTCAAACATCCTTTTACTTGCTTTCGTTTTTGAACAAAGAATTAAATTGTCCTGCTAAGTCTTCATTGAGAATACGACTTGGGTTGACTTATCATTGCTAGACGACCTGGTTAAGATTGTGAGCGACTCGAAATAATTTTAGTCGAACACGATGCGTAGCCAGCGGCCGCTAGCTCTTTCTCTCTGACACGCCACTTGCGTAGGCCCAGTGGCCGCTGGCTTGTGCTCTCTGCACTTCTAGATTCTGCACTAGAGTGAGCTCTTGGGTTCCAGCGCCCGTTGGATCCCAGACTCGACTATTCCATGCTTTCTTCCCTTCGCTGCACTCCTCGACTCGTACCATCTCGTTCGCCTTTGCATCCTCGGCATATTTTGCACTTATTTGGTTCCAAATCATCCTTCATCTTACCATCTTGCATCCAACATGAAAATAAAAAAAACCAGCATAATACGAGCTAAAAAGAAACGAAAACAAATCAAACTAACTTTTAGACACAACGAAACAAAAACTAAAAACAAACCAAAAAATGATAAACAAGCTCTCAAATGGTAGGAATACATATATAAATGAATGCAATAATAAATTTGAATAGCATAATCAAGATATCAACATTATCATAATAAATTTTAATACTCCATGTAGTTATTTTAAAATGATAATTTAAATAAAAATTTTATATGATTAAAATAGTTTAAATTGAGAAATATTTAATAGTTATACATGTAATATATATATATATATATATATATATATATATTACTTGATGTGTTAAAATAAGAATCTCTTAAAGTTTTTTTAATTCGTACTACAAAGATATAAAATTTATTTCAAACATTGAAAATAATAACATTGTGTCATTTTCATATTTAAATCATTTAATATATCTTTCTATATATATTATGAATATAACTTAATACAAATTATTAATGTAATAATTTTATATACGTTAATAATATTTCTTATGTTATAAAAAAATATTATTATAATTTATTAATTAAATTAATTTAATATAAATAATTTAAAATAACGTAATACAATACATATCAGAATACTACCTTACCCGTGCAGAGCACTTAGCATCACTAGTAGTATAACGAGGAAGAAGATTGATATATATATATATATATAACTAATGGGGTGAAAAAAATACATGCATGAGAGATGAGAGTCTTGCAAAAAACAGTTAGGAGACTATGCCAACAGCGATCACCGTTTTAATAAGAACCATTTAGACTATCACTACAATGGTAAAATTTGAACATAATTACTTTCCGCGTAAATAGTAGATTTAATACTTCCCAAATTCTCATTTTCATGAGAGTAAGTATTAATAAATAGATATGCACATAATTGAAAAAGTACATCGGCCTAATGGGATACTTTTTAGTCGGACATATATATAAACCTAAAATCTTAAATATTGATTACTTAATAAACATGATCCAACCCAATAACAATTACCCAATCTGTTTATATATCACTTTTTACGAATAATAATAAGTATAAATCCTGACTTCATAGTTAGTTGTATTTGAATATGATACTTCTCAAAAATATCATTCCACGCCGCAATATGCTGGGATTAATATGTTTACAAACGATATGAAATGTTCCCAGTATAAAAGTTAAGTTGTGAATAATAAGTATCTTAATCCTTATTTTTTGATAATAAATTATTGATTAATATATAGTTTAATATTATTCAATATAAATTAATAAAAATAACAAAAAATGAAAATTATAGTGACACGTTAAGTTGTATCTACCAAGAACGATAGATGGAACGGTCTTATGATACATTATAACTGAATTAATATACATTAATAATTTATTATTGAGATGTTTAAGCTCACTAATACATGGTTTTATTATTTTATAACTGTAATCAAACTATGATTTCTATGGTTTTAAGACAGTGTTAGTTTCAGTTCCAAACCACATTATTTCATAACCACCTTAAAAAAATAATACTATTATAAAGAATATTACATGTTAAAATATAATTTTATAAGATAATTATAGATATTTTTTTAGATAAGATAAAAAATTAAATTAAATTAAGGATAGCAAATATATACACACACACGTATATATTTTCTTTTGAGAAAGCAATAATTCGGATCCACCAATTCGGAATCGCCGGTTCATAATTCCGAACTTTTGAGAACTGAAACCAAATCGTCACCTACATAATTACAATTTAAAATTGAACTATCCAAAAACGATTATGGATTCTAAAACCATCAGTTCTACTTCGATTTTGACAGTTACGGTTCTTTTGAGCAACTCTATATTATACATTAATTCTAATGATGTACTAATGTGAATTTCTATACTAATTTATTTAAAATTTTATATTAATGTGTACTATTTAATCTATTCTTATTGTGAATTGTAATATACTTCCTCTATCACACTAAATATGATTTGTTTATTTTTTACATGTAACATACGAAGCGATATAAAAGATAAAAAATTTATAGATCCATAAATTTTAAGAGACTAGATTTTGCTATTTTTGAAAATAAGTTAGCAATAAGACACCTCAAAAAATATAATTCAACATTAATGAGGCAAATAAAATATCTTCTTTATAAAAAATTTATTAATGAAAGTCTATTTGTTAGAAGATACAATTATTTTTCTTAAATCGTTGCGGAAAATGCGGATTTATACTAGTCCCTCACTTTTACAAAAGAAGGGATCATGATCAACCTCCATTTAGGAAATGTTACTTATTTTGCCATTTTGATTATGTTGTGACTTGAGCTTAAGCTCCATGAATGAAATGAAGAAGAAGACGGTTATTTGTTGCGTGAGGTGAAAAAGAAAAGTGAAGAAGAGAACAAGAATCATGAAAGAGAGAATCACTTTCTGTTATTCCAACAAACTTAGTACAAATGTATTTATAGAAATGGATCATCAAATCCACGTCAGCAACTAACAAAATACCCAACCTAACAAACTAACTAAAGAAACATTATAGGAAAAACGCGTTTTCTCTCTGCTGCTTCCAGTAACAAATAGAAACTCCACGCATAGCCTTCGATAACTTCCACAATGAGCTGGAAAGATCCAAGACTGTTGAAAGATCGAAGCTCAATACTCCCCCTCAAGATGGATTACACAACGTGGTGAAATTCATCTTGTGAAATATGTTGCTAAATGTAGAAGCTCCCAAGGGTTTAGTAAAAATATCCGCCAATTGTAGATGGTTCTTGATACGAAGAGGCTTGATGACTCCAATCACGTACTTTTCCCCAACACTGTGATAGTCGATTTCTATATGTTTTGTGCGCTCATGGAACACGGGATTAGAGCTGATATAGACAGCCGCTTGGTTGTCACAGTAGAGAGGTGTTGCTTTATCCACTGTAATTCCAAGGTCTTTCAATAAAGAAGTAATCCAAACCACTTCACAAGTTGTTAAGGCCATGGCCCTATACTCCGCTTCAGCCGAAGACCTTGATACAGTGTGTTGTTTCTTAGATCTCCATGAAACCAATGAATCACCAATGAACAAACAAAAGCCAGATATGGAGTGCCTTGTGTCTAGACATGCTGCCCAGTCAGCATCAGAAAATATACTTACATCAAGCTTAGATGAGCTAGAGAAGAAGATGCCATGAGCAAGAGTCCCTTTAATATAGCGCATCACCTTTTCATCAGCCAATAGATGCTCTTCACATGGCTTAGAAACATATTGACTTAACTTGTTAACAAGATAAGTTAAGTCAGGTCGAGTTATGCATAAATAAAGTAGACTTCCAATGAGTCTTCTATATGCATAAGGATCTTTAAGCTCAGGTCCTTCATCTTGTTTGAGGTGCTTTCCAACTTCCATGGGTATGGATGCAGGTTTGCAGCCAAGAAAACCTGCATCATCAATCAAATATGTTGGATATTTTCTTTGAGATATGAAAAAGCGTGAGGTATTTCTTGCAATTTCAATTCCAAGAAAATACTTAGGTCTTCCTAAGTCCTTGTATTTGAAGTGCTTGCCAATAAATCTCTTAAAGTCTTCCATTGCCTGTAGAGAATTGCTTGCAAGAAGCATGTCATCAACATAAACAACTAGGCTAACAAAGATATCTCCAGTTTGTTTAACAAAGAGAGAATGATCAGAGGAGGACCGTGACATTCCAAAACCTGATAACTCTTGAGAGAGTTTCAAATACCATTGTCTTACAAGGACATAGTCAACTTGCAAACTGTGCCTTGTGGTATGTACTCCCCCTGACTGACAAGTTCTGGAGGTATGTCCATGTAAATGTGCTCCTTTAGATCACCATTTAAGAATGCATTATTGAAATCCAAATGACATAAGTTCCACCCTTTCACTGCAGAGATGGCTAGTAGAAGCTTTACTGTAACTAACTTTGCTACTGGTGAAAAAGTATCCAAGTAGTCCACTCGAGGTTGTTGTGTGGATCCCTTTGCCAGCAAACGTGCCTTATGCTTATTTACTGTACCATTAGCATTAAACTTGGTTCTGTAAACCCATTTGCACCCAATGGTATTCTTGTTTGCAGGCAAAGATGTGAGCTCCCAAGTGTTATTTTTCATTAAGGCATCAAGTTCCTCCTTCATGGTAAGCCTCCATTCTGGGAACTTGGAGGCTTGAGTATATGTTGCAGGCTCAGGTGCAGCAGCCACATAGCAAATGTATGAGAAATAGGAGGGAGAAAAACGTTTGAAAGAAAGGATGGACTGTAAGGAATGTTTAGTGGAGTGAGCTATGAAGGAGTTGCAATTATAGTCTGAAAGATAAGAAGGCATTTTAATAGGCCTTCCAGTTCTAGAAGAAGGAAATGAATTAGGATTTTGAAGATTAGGATTAGAAATCTGGGGAGTGAATTGAGCAGAAGGAACAGTGGTAGTATTTTCATCAAGTTCTCTGGGAGAAAGGTTAGAGAAAGGGAATACATCTTCATGGAACACTATGTTTCTGCTAATATAGGACACATTATTTTCAATATTCAGCACTTTGTATACTTTAAACTAGTGGGGTAACCTAAAAACATACATTTTGTAGACCTAGGAGAGAATTTATCTCGTTCTCTGTCCAAGGTAGACACATAACATAAGCAACCCAAAGTTCTAAGATGTGAATAAGAAGGTTGTTTCCCAAACAAGGCTTGATAAGGTGTGATTTTATGTGGAAGAACAAGTGAAGGAATTCTATTGATAAGGTATGCAGCTATGAGTATGCAATCCCTCCAAAACCTCAAAGGCAAATGTGAATTAAATAGTAAACTCATAGCAACATCCAGGATATGTTGGTGCTTTCTCTCTACTCGAGCATTTTGTTGTGGAGTTTCCACACAAGAATGTTGTACAATGGTTCCAAAAGAAGTGTATAAATTAGGAAGAATGAACTCATTTCCATTATCACATCGAATGGCTTTGATTCTTTTTCCAAACTGAGTGAAGACAATGTTAAAGAATTTTGTCAAGACTTCTTTAGTGTCAGATTTGTGTTTCATAAAGAAAGTCCACACAAATCTAGAATAATCATCAACTATAGTGAGGAAATAGACATATCCTTCAGTGGTTGGTGTTCTAAAAGGGCCCCAAATATCAGAGTGTATAAGATCAAAAATACTAGCAGAAACAGTGGTTGATGTGGGAAATGGTAATCTTCTTTGCTTTGATAGATGAAAAGCATCACATACATTTAAAGAAACATCTTTCAAAAACAAAATAGAAGATAACAAACTAAGTTTTTTATTAGAGGGATGACCTAGTCTAGCATGCCAAGTATTTGCACAAGCATTGACTAGAACCTGCAGAAGGTAAAACTTCTCTACTGCTCTTCTTTTCAGCATCCAATAGGTAAAGGTTTCCATGTCTCTTACCCCTCCCAATCACATTCCCCTGTGAAGTTTCCTGAATTTCACAAGAACAACCATTAAAACTGACACTGCAAGCTGAAGAAGAGATAAGAGCACTAATGGAAATGAGATTGTATTTGAATGTAGGAACAAAAAGGACAGATTTAAGGACTATGTGAGGATTGATTTTGATATCTCCAACCTTAGTAACTTGCACACTTCCTCCATCAGGCAAAGTTACATTAGTGTTAGTGATAGAAGAATGATTGAGTAATAAAGAACTGTCACAACATACGTGGTGAGTTGCTCCAGTATCAAGAATCCAAGACACAGTAGGTGTCTTAGAAGGAGTTAAAACAGAAGAAATGATTGAAAGGAAAAGATTACCAGTAAAGGCTGAAGAGATGTTTTGGCTTTGTAAGGAAGCGGCTGCTGGACCTGAGGCATTGCTCTTATGATTTTCCTTTTCCTTTGTTGAATCCTGGTGGATACCCATGCAACTTATAACACCTGTCAATAGTGTGGTTAGTTTTACCACAATGAGTACATAAGAAATGTCATCTACCAAGGCTTGAGACAGTTAGCCAAGGGGCTTGGTTGTTCACTAATAGTTGCTGGAGTAAAGTTCTGTAGTGCAAGAGCAACATTCTGAAGTGCTGGATTTAGAGGCATCACCATGGGAGTACCACCTCCTAAACTTCTTTGTCTTTCCTCTTGCGCAGCCAAGACAAATATCCTTGCAATAGGCGCTAGAGGCAATGATGCTAGAATTTGAGATCGAAGCTGAGTGAAGCTAGGATTAAGACCAGCCAAAAAATATAAAGCACAATCATGTGCTTGATATTCATTCCATTTTGACACTGTCACACCTACAAGTGCCACATATACACCAACTTGCCGGTTGAAACTCCTTAAACTCATCTCAAAGTGTTCTCAAACTGGTATAGTAACTTCCAATGCTCATACTTCCTTTTTGATGACTCATTAAGGCTTGTCTCAATTGAAATATGCGAGCTAAATCTCCTTGGGTGAATCTATCCATTAGATCATCCCATACGTTTGAAGAAGTATCAAGATATATAATACTTGAAGCAATTTCATCATTCACACAGTTTCTCAACCATGATAAGACCATGTTATTACACATTTCCCATGCCGCTGCCTTCTCTTCACCATCAGTAGGTTTCTTCAACGATCCATCAATGAATCTTATCTTATTTTTAGCAGATAAGACAGTTACCATTGATATCGACCACTTCATGTAATTGGTATCATTCAGTGGTTGATTCACAAACACCGCGCTTGGATTATCGCTGGGGTGAACGTAGTAGGGGCTACTGCTGTCTTCTGAAGCTTCCTTTCCATTGCCACGAGCCATGACAAACAAAATAAAAAAAGAGGTACAGAGATATGTGATATGCTGAAACGTGTGAGTTAGATTCCACACCCTCTGATACCATGTTGTGATTTGAGCTTAAGCTCCATGAATGAAATGAAGAAGAAGACGATTATTTGTTGCATGAGGTGAAAAAGAAAAGTGAAGAAGAGAACAAGAATCATGAAAGAGAGAATCACTTTCTGTTATTCCAACAAATTCAGTACAGATGTATTTATAGAAATGGATCATCAAATCCACGTCAGCAACTAACAAAATAACCAACCTAACAAACTAACTAAAGAAATGTTATAGGAAAAACGCGTTTTCTCTCTGCTGCTTTCAGTAACAAATAGAAACTCCACGCATAGCCTTTGATAACTTCCACAACGAGCTGGAAAGATCCAAGACCGTTGAAAGGTCGAAGCTCAATAGATTCGTCTAAAAAATTAATATTTTTATTATATGTACATAAGGTTTCTGCCCATTTAAAGTATAATTAAATAAAATTAATTTGGGAAAACTATACATTTGATAGTTCCAATTTGTTGGATTGGGAATCAATCTACAACAAATAAATAAATAAAAAAGTTTAAAGGCTCCAAGAGATTTGGAGTTCATACCTTGAGCTTAAAGAAAAAGAGTTGTCATGTAAATGGCTTGGTCTCGATTTTGCTGATAGAACCTGCAAAACAAGACCGTATAATGATTGAAGTTCTCCGTGGAGAGTCTCCAACGCTCAAGTCAGCTCGTAGTAGACTTGAAAGAGTTAAATGCAATGAATGCATGAAGTGTTCGAGTTTAAGAGTTAAGTGTGTCTAAGTGCTGAAGTGTTATGCGAAACAAATGATGGAGTATATATAGTTAGGTACAAAGAGGGTAAAAAAGTCATACCACATGGATAACAACCTTAGACATGTAGTACCATTTACCAAATCATTTCCAATGAAACAGAGCCACGTCAGCAATGGTCCCGCCAGGTTGTTATCACCTTTTCACGTGACTGACAGTTATTTTGAACCATGTCAGGACTGCTCTAATATGTGTTACTGCTTTATTCATCCAAAACACGTTGTTAGGTAAGACAAAAAAATATCTACCTGAGACTAAGCCCAACAATCTTAAGAGCCCATTGTAGAAGTAGAGAGGCTCTGACAAGCAGAGCCTTGCGGGTATACTAACCAGAACGCTATGACCTGCACAAGTTCTGCTATGACATACCCTATCAAATAGGTATTGATGTCCTCCACAAAGACAACATACCCTTAAAAGATTATTTATTTAATAATTTTACACATAAATACCTTAGGATATAAAATATATGTTGATATTCGTTGTGATATGTATTTGTTATGGCTGAGTAAAAGGACGGAGCCATGCTTAATTCACTATTTTATTTTATTTTTTAAAAATTAAATTACATAGTTTCATAACGGAGGATTCAAACTCAAAACTTATTACTTTAAATATTAATCTCACTACCACTAGACCAACACGCACGCTCACTATTAATTTTTGTTGAAAGTTTGAAACAAGAACTTAACATAAAAAAATAACTTAACGTTTCTCAATCTTATCTATATTATTTTTATCTTAACATGACTTTTATCGAGTTTGCTACCAAAGAGGGCCATAATGTTTACGGGAATACAAGTTTGATGAGATTTATTGTTAACAAATACTTAATTATAGATAATTTTCTAGAATAACTTACATTTAATGATTCAACTTTTATATATATATATATATATATATAGGGTTGGGTTCAGGTAGAAAGTAGTATTTTGGTAAAAAATAGGAAATGATCTACACCCTTGATTGGACCAAATCTAACGGTTGCTATAAATTCGCCCATTTCACACACACTGTGTGTTGAACTGTTGTTTGACAGTTCAATAAGGGCAAAGTTGTCAAATTTTCAACTAACAGTTTTTGGAAAGATTTTTAAAATAAGAAAGTGGCGAAAATTAAGGACAAAATACCCAAAAATCGAAAATCATTCCTCCCAAAAAAAGATTCGATCTTCTCCTTTGTTGGCAGACGACGGCCGACATCAGACGAAGAAGACGACGATTTCGAGATTCCACTCACTCCCAGCAGTCGCGCGGTTCAAATTGTGAATAAACGAAGTTCAATAATCATTCTACCCATAAAAATGTATTACGTATACTGTTAATTGAGTTGAATTGTAGTATTTGTGTTTATGCGTTGTATTAGAATATAAAATGAATTGTTATTGTCATCAATTTGTATAAAATAGTAAAATGAATTGCTATATTCATCGTAGTATACACACGAATTCTATTACAAGCAATGCAATTAGTGTAGATTAATAACTCAAAACAAAGTTATATGCTAATTCAATTCTAAATAACATAACTGTTCAACTATAATCCGAACCTTCACTCCCCTTCTCCATCGTTTACACGACCTGCAACTCTACAACTTCGAGATAATGGCGATCTCCTCCCCCACCACTTCCGCCGCCGCACTCCGCCTTTTCTTCCACGACTGCTTCGTCGGCGGCTGCGACGCCTCCGTCCTCGTCTCCTCTCACTCCCCGGCGATGGATTCGACGTCGTCGTCCGCGCCAAGATAGCACTGGATCTCACGTGCCCCGGGGTCGTCTCCTGCGCCGACATCCTCGCCCTCACGGAGGTTTACTTCCTCGACCTCCCCAGCATTAATCTCTCCAACGAGATTGGAGATATGGAATTGGATTTGCCGGACATCGAGATACGAGAGAGAGAGAAATGGCGACTGCGGGGTTGAGAATGGCTGAGATCTACGTTCCATCTATACAAAACATTTTCTCTCTCATCACATACAATATAACCGCATATCAGTTCCTTAATTAGTGGAATTGATTTATTTTCTCTCTCATGTTATTTTTACATAAATGTCCCTTGTTGAACTGTCAAACAACAACTCAACACGCACTGTGTGTGAATGTGTGCGAAAATCCTAGATTTAAAATCAACCGTCCGATTTGGGTTAATCAAGGGTGTAGATCATTTCCTATTTTATACAGAAAAATCACTTTCTATATGA
The DNA here is from genome assembly GCA_026898415.1 of Leonotis leonurus. Lineage (NCBI taxonomy): Eukaryota > Viridiplantae > Streptophyta > Magnoliopsida > Lamiales > Lamiaceae > Leonotis > Leonotis leonurus. The sequence continues at coordinate 524,743 of JAPKLX010000197.1, read as the reverse complement.
TCTACACCCTATATATATATATATATATATATATATATATATATATATAGGAGGGAGTTCAAATAAAAAGGAACATTAAGGTATAAAATAGGAAATCATCTCAGCCTTAGATTTTCATGATCGGACGGTTGAGATCTTGACCGAGTTATGCATTGCATTTTAACTATTAAATGCATTGTGAAAATGTAATTGAGTTATGCATTGCATTTAACTATTAAATGCATTGTATTTAACTATTAATTGCATTGTATTTTGAACGCATAACCGCCCACTTCAAATTTTACCAAAATAACCTTATGCATTGTTATACTACAATGCACGCGCATTTTTTGTTTTAATCATGGCCGTCGGATTGTGTTGATCTAATGACCCAAATCATTTCCTATTTTATACTTTAATGTCACTTTTTATTTGAACCACTCCCTATATATATATATATATATATATATATATATAACACTTATCATTCAATTTCAAATCAATTGCAATCAATTAGAAATCAATTACAATAACAATTTTGTAAATATTTTTAATCTCAATGCATTGATAATTATATATATTATTTATTAATTTAAAATTCTATAAAAATAAGCAAGTAATTATTTTTGTCTCTTTCTACAAATTTTATTTTTTTTGTAAAAAATATTTTGTTTTATTAGTAAAAATATGTGTAATATATGTCTTGAATTAAAGGGTACAACATGAGTTTAATTTGATATATGATATGTAAAAAATAATTTTAATATTAACAAATTGTGACACTTTAAATGAATAAAAAGAACTAATTATAAAATAATTATATTTTTTATTTATTTTTTCTACATATTATCAATAATTAATTTTCTTTAATTTAATTTATAAAATTATATTTATTAATTTACTAATTTACAAAATTATAATTTTATGAAATAATACATATAATTAATGAAAATATTTATATATACACTCTAATTTCATATATGAGAAAAAAAAGCAATTATAATAACAAAAATTATCTATTGCATTTATCTGTTTAAAATTAATTATTAAGATTAATTTAATTAAATATAGATTTTTTTTCATTACAATAAGGATGTGAAATTATATTTTTATATAAATAAGTTATTTTATAAAAATTTCTCATAATCTTTTATTTATTAAAATGAATGGTTGATATATTTTCAAAATTTTTATTTAAGGATATTTTTTTAAGAATCAAAATATATATAATAATATTATAACTTGTATATATACTAAGATCTTTAATTTTTTAGATTACTAATACATATACATATGTTAAAATAATATTTTTAATCTACTGAATTTTAAAAATTTAGGTCTGAAAATAATCTTACATCAAAAATCCATCTAAAAATTTTACGCGTCAATCAAATATCGGGGCTTAAAAAAGTTCACCCATCTATATATATATAACACAAAATATCAATTCGAATTCATTTTCAATGGTAATTATGTAATTAAAATATAAAAAATCTTTGAAAATTTCAATGTTTTTTAAATTAAAATATTTTATTTCCAATATTTTTTATAAGTAAATATATTTACTTTACAAAAAGTTATTAAAATAATTAATTTAATTAAATTAAAAATATTATATTGGATGGAAGAGTAAAACAGACCCGCCCAACAGCCCATGAAGGGCCAAATTGAGTGTTATATTCATAGGTTTGAAAAATTTTCGGCAAGTTTGGACTGACTTGAAAACCTTAAAAAGTTCGATCTGATAAATTTGATAGCTATGATCGTGCCAAAACACCTCCAATGCACCAATAAAGGACTCATTAAGTAAAATACTAAACAACATAAAACTTTTAAAAATTCAAAGTTTCGAATGCATATAAAATATAAGAATGAAAAACTAAAATAAATAACTATAATTTCATAAAATATGATAAAAAAATAAAGAAAATTATCTTATTCATATCAAATAAGTTATAATTATTTCTTTCCCGTGCAATGCACGAGACGCAAATACTAGTAATTAATTATAAGATAAACATAATTATAATATAAAAGTGTACATTGAAGAATATAAGCGTTTTATATGATTAAATACTTGAGTTTCAATATATTATAAGCTATAATATATCTCAATATACAATCTTATGCTATAATATATTTAAATTTAGTTAGTTATATAATAATATAGTAATTAGTTAGTATTTTTGTAATTAATTATATGGTATTAGTGGTCATCCCGAAAGTTATGTTATTGAGTAATAGCATATTTTTGTATGTTCAGATGTTGTTTAAGGTGTCGAAAAATAATACTCTCTTCGTTCACCAATATTGTTAACGTTTTGACGTTTTAGTCCGTCCACCAATGTCGTTAACACTTGAAACTTACCATTCATAGTAAGTGGACTCACATCATTCAATACACACAATTCAATAAAAAATAATAAAGCATGTGAGACCAAAAAACTCTACTCAACACACACACTTTAATTAAAAACTAATAACAAGTGGGTCTCAAACTTGACTTACTACAATTTTTCACACAAAGTCAAAATAATACATTAAAACTCGTATCGGGTCAAAATGTTAACATTTGTAACCTTAAAATTATCATTTCACTTTTTCATTTTTCATTACTAGTTGCTACTGCATCTTAATAAATAATTGTGAAATTGATTTTGCGAGCAAGAAATTAAGACTAGAAAATTTACTTGAACACCCTTTAACACAGTTATAACATTGAATTATGAATAATTTACACTAAATCAAACTTATTGCTCTAAAGTCCACTACTATACTAAGGTATTTAGTGAAACACCCTAAACACCAAGAATCTAAAACTCTAAGAAGGCTCAATTAAGAGAAATAGCTGCTCAGTAATTTTATATTAACACATGGAGAATGTTCATGTCTATATATATATATAGAAACAACACAAGAAAAAAGAGAACTATATAAGAGTAGCAAATTAATTTGCCTGAGGTGCATCAGAATGTGGAGGAATTTTGGGGATTCTAATCTCTAAGACTGCATCATTCTTGACATAAGCTTCTGATTTTCTCCAGTCTGAATGCTCAGGCAATTCAATCCTCCTAACATACCCATTCTCCCACCAGCGGCTGCTCTTCCACTCCCTTTTCCTATTCTCTTTCTGCTGCCCACTTATCTCCAAAATCTTTCCATTCTCCACTGAAACTTGAACACTGCTATTACCTGATCACACAGCTTCAATCTTGAGAAAAACATTAGATTGTAATGATGAATGTTCACAATAACCAACTCATGTTTTATTTTCACCAGATGAAGCTTGCTAGATTTCTATTTCTTCTTTTTCACCACATAATGATTACTATATACTCCCTCTGTCCCAACTAAGACGAGACATATATCATTTTGAGACGTCCTAATTAAGTTGAAGCGTTTCTTTTTTAGTACACTTTTATTACACACAAGTTTAAATAATATATATTTTTCTTTCATCACTTTATACTCTTTTCGACTCTAAACAAACACTCCTTAACCATGTGCAAAAGAAACACCTCATCTTAGCCAGGACGGAGGGAGTATTATCTAATTGTGTCCAACTCAAAAAATCAAAATTAAAAGTATGGGGTGAATAACCAATGTCATATGATAACTCACCACTTCATTCATAGCATATCAGTGCATATGTAACGTATCAATGAATTTTTATTATATCTAATATTCTATCAACTAGTCTCTCAAACAAACAAAAAGTAAGCCAATTTTCAGGTTAATTTCTAAAAAGTTAGAACATCAATTTTTGGTTTCGTGGCATGTTACTTCATATTATGTTCAAAACTACTAAGAAACTTGAATTGCACTTGAGATTAGGGTAAGAGTAACTTCTCACCTTATTGGATCTTGGAACATAAAAGTTGGCTCAGTTTATAAAGCAGGTATCAACTAAACTAAAAATTCATCAAATTGAAATCTCACAGTAAACAACCCCTAAAAAGTTCAGTTTTTAGGCCTAGATAAAAGTAATAGATCACAAGAAACTGAGAAAGAAACAAGTGAAAGGTAAACACTTAATAGAAACTTGAATTGGAGTTGCAATTAGATCAAAAGTAATCAATTACCTTGTTGGCACCAAAAATTTGATTCATTAAAAATCAGATATCAATAAACTAAAAGTTCATCAAATTTAAATCGTCAGAGTAACAACCCCTAAAAAGTTAACCGTTAATTAGGGCAAACTAATCAATCACCTTGTTGGAACCTAAATTTTGACCCAGTTTAAAACACAGATATCAACTTTCGATACATAAAGAAAGCAGTTCCTAAATTGTTCAAAATTAGGGCAAATAAATAAGCAAGTGAATGTAAAATTGGAAACAGGAACTAACCAGAGAGATCGGCTTTGAGAAGAAAATCGGAATCTGTTTGGAGCCAATCGACGTTGCGATTAGCAGAGGTGTTCGAATTGGGCAGCAATTCTTCCGATTCAAACTCCCAGAGCGGAAAAGCATCGGAGGGATCGAAGAATTTACCGAACAACAAAGGGCTGAAGATGGATCCAGCTTTGTGCAAGGTCGGATTGTCTCTGCTCGTTAGAGTAGCGAAGAGTTCCTCTTTGAGAGGTAGGCACCATTTCTGCGGGTTCGGATCTTCGGATTGGATGTCCAGTTGCTTGCTACTCATCTAAGGTTGTGCGGAGATTGGGGATTTTAGCACAAGGGCTTGGAAGTGGTGGAGAGGTTTGGCGGAGAAGGTGATTGCAATTTGGGGTATAAAAGCAGAGAATATGTGATATGGGAATCTGGAAAAGTGGTGGAGGAAAGGAAGGAAGAAGGAATAATCTTCTTTTGTGGAAGTCCATCTCTACACTAAGAAAGATCAAGAGCCAACGGCAATGAAGGGATGTAAGAAAAGAAGTGCGTATTGAAAGTAGAAGAAGAAGAAAGGCGTTCATTTTTCAACGACTGATCTATTTTTCAACGATATGAGAGCTTACTCGTTATTGGCTAATTATTTGTCGTACATAATTCTCAGCTTATTTATTAAAGTTTTATTTTTTTCATCCAACAATTTTTTATATTCTTTCTATCCACTAATGGTCTTCCCATTTTAGCCCGACACGAGTTTTAATAAAATGAGTTAACTTTGATTGATAAATGATAAAGTGTAGTGAGTGGGGAATGAGAACCATATAAAATTAGATGATAGGTAATGAATTGTGAGTGGATAATGGACCGGTGGAGAAGAGATTGCCAAAAATAAAAAGAAAAAGTGGAAAAAAACTTGATGAACGAAAGAATAATAGATAAAAGTATTAATTTTGATAGAGATACATACCAAAATTACCAAAAAAATATGTTAAATCTATCCCCAATACAAATTATTCTCGACATCATTTTTTTAACATTAATGATAAACAAAACAAGAAAATTATTAGTTTGGTATAAGCAATCACTATTTTTTCTAACTATTAGAAAAACTTCATAAACTGTTCGGAGCGGTATGAGATTTTTTTAGAGCTATCATAATTTCAATTTATTCATATATTAGGTTTATCACACTTTCGCATAAATAAAATTTTATACATATACCAATTTTGTACTTTTTTTTACAGATAAAATATCGGATCGTATCCGCCAAAAGTTTTAGGGACCATGTCCAATAACCTGGAATAATGTATAGTTTCCAAATGCAAATTCCTTCAGTAGCACATAACACAACTGATCTAACTCTATTTCAACTGCAAAAATAGAGGTATATATAATATAGAGCAAGACCAAGTATCATATTCCACAAGGATTGTTCGTGTGAAAACCAACGAGTAACTATCACGGAAGTGTCACTATTATCTAGAGAGCAAAAATCAAGAGTAAACTATAACAAAACAACTATGCAATATCAAACACAAGAGTAAAGTATAACAAAATAACTAATAATGCAAAAATAGACAAAATATAATAAATATGATAATGAACAAATATGGAATAAAGTTGTTCCTAGAAATGTATGTGACTCTAATTAGATACATACAAATTATCACCTTTAATCTTCTAACCAATTTTAATTCGAATTCGTATGAAAGTTCACAAATTCTCTATCGAGTTATCTATGAACGTAGATTAACAATTATCCCACCATTCTAGGACTCATCACCTCTTGGTACTTAAAGCAGGGACGGTATTATGCCTCAAGATATCAATTGTATAACAACTCCGAACTGATATCAATTTACACAACTAGCATGCATTAATGGTGATCAAGCATCAACACATGAGAATTGAACCCAATATACATAAATATGAAATGGACTGCAAGATAGTATTAGAACGACAATTCACTATAAATCTAGCTAGATATACAATTCCTAGAATCAACTAGAAAATTAGCTAGACATCATATAAATTAAAACAAACATATAATTAGAACGATACAACCCTTGAAGAATAATTGAACGACTTGAATTAAACCCGAACATGAATCAAAAGTTTGCAACAAAAAGTAAAACTAGAATGAAATTGTATGTTGGATCCTCTTAGGGATCTTGGGAGATTGGGGGAGGAGAGAGAACATTTACAAGGGTTAGAAAGGGGTGTATTTATAGCTACAATAATGTCTTGGACTCCATAGCTTGAGAATGATATGAAATCAGGATGAAATCGGCAAGTCTTGGCTTCCAAGGGAGGTTGGTCACACCGTTCTCGGGCACCTCTCGGTCGAGAGTTTGACCGAGAGGTGTTTCTAATTTATATTCTTGAAATGGCTCTCGGGTGAGGTCTCGGTCGAGACCCTGATCGAGAGGCACTTATGACTGCACAACGATCTTGTTTTGGTTAGTTCACCTTCATTTCAATTCTAAATTTAGATCTGTTTGCTGCTACAAACTCCAATTGAGATGAAATTTAAAACTATTCATTCGAAAAAATCCAATTCTTGAACACAAATACTTGTACTATTACTCGACTTTACAAAAATCAATCAAAACACAAGCATAAACTATACAAAATATGATGAAATGAACATCAAACTAGCTTGGAAAATTATGTAAAAATCATAATTATCAACAACCTAGTTCATTTCCTACACGGGATGTAGAGTATTTTAGTTGGTATATAGAAAATATAAATATGGAAGATGATGAGCAAAAACCAAAATTTTTTTATTAGGAAATTATGAAATATTTATTACATACAACATAAATCTCCTTTAGGAGAGGATACTAACTTTTTTAACTACATATGGTTGCTGGAACTAGAATTCGCATAAACTAGAAATGAAAATAATACGATATTTTAAAGAAAATTTAGAAAATTTATGATGATCTAAACTTCCTTCAGATTTTTGTTTATATCAGTCTGTAATCCACCTCTCATCTCTGCATTATTGCTTCAAATTCCTTATCTTGTGACTGATTCATTCTTCTCTTGAAGATAGGTCCAAATAATATTGCCTACGCAAATATATTGTAATGGTTGGACCACTTTCTTGAATTATTTCAAGAAGTTAGTGACACATTTTTATCATTTTTCCACCGACGTTTAATTTTTGGGTGGAATGTCTCTTTCTACGACTCACCTTTGTCATTTTATTTTTGGTGGGTGCTTCTTTATCTCAACCACATGTTCTATTTTGTTATGTCTAATAGCATTTTTTACTATGCCTTCGCGTGACTCCTTTTTTTCCGACCATCCTCCTTTTTTGGAGGGACCCTTAGAGCTCGTCCTTTTGGGGAAGTATTCTTCTTCCCATACTAATTGACTTGAAATTTCTTCTTAACATGTTTAAGCAAGAAGTCTTTCCCGAACTCGAGTTCTCATTGGGACGGACCGTTTGAACAGATCCTAGACTCCCAGTGGCCAAAGTGAGTCATGTTGCATTATATACGATGAGTTTATTTACTCATTGTCATCTTGTTTTTCCACAAAAGTGTTCTTTTTCTCTCGAACGCCTCTTCTGCGAACTTTATTGTTTTCTTGTCATTGTGTATCACATGAATGTTTCATTTACCGAGTTCTGAAAGAACTTGAACGAAAACTTGAATTTGTCCATCTCTGTGAGATAGACTCATAATCCTCATGCACGACTTGTTGTGAATGATGTGATCATTGGGACATCATTGGATGATTCCTTAATTTGGTTGAAGAAATTCATTCAAGGTAGTCGCAACCTTATGTAATGAAAGGTCTCGTGATTCCCCGTCCCTCCTAGTTCTGGTGTTGCACTTATGAAATACAACTCTAGTGCATCACCTAGGCAAAATTATTTATTATTTACCCATATTTTGTGCACCGTTCATGGATCTATCTTGGTAGACCCTTAATTTTTGGAAACGATAGAGATAATATAAACTGAGGGAAGTGCCCCAAGTTCATACCACTGCTTGACATCTTTTGGATTGAATCTCAGCATCATCCACAGCCAAAGATATTTCACCGAGACATCTACCCTATTAGAATTAAGATTGATTCATACTCTTGTAAGTAGTTTCTTCCAATTTTCCCGATAGACATGTTCAGAGTAGGAAAAAGTTATTTTTTTAGTATTAATTTCAGATTTACTTGTCATGATGGTTCAGACGGTGAAGCCTTAGCATCATCTTTTTCTTGGCATGTGGTTCATACTTCACTGACTTAGAACTTTCCCGAGCGTTATCATAATCCCCTTCGGCCGGTTTAGGTGTCGGAACACAAAATTCAGCTATCTTCAAAGGTTTTCTAGAAGCCCACATGAGTTGCTTTTCCAATGCTGACCCTAATTGAGTATATGTCAACAAACAGACTCGTATTCTACTAGAGACTTTTGTCTTATCAATGGATTGCATTTTCATCATTAGATCCGCGTGGAGAGTGCACTCATCCCATTCTCCAAGAACATTTCTTAAACCTTTTTTCGAACAAGATGTTTTCTCCAATTGGCCCACTCGACTTTGAATATCTTTCAAGATGGTTATGATTTCTTCTTATTTTGTAGATATTCTGCTTATCTCCTGGGAAACTTTGTGAAGACAATTGTCGTAGTTTTGCATTTTCTTCTAGATCTCCCTTAAATCAATCGAGAATTTTGAATTATCAGGGTTGATTTCATTGGAAAATTTGTAGGATATCTCATTTCTCTGGTTTTCCACCTCTATTTGAAGTGACTCAAAGTAGACCTTGGTATGTACTAATCATGAAAGTAATTCGCAAACTTTCATTTATGGATATAGGACCATAGATCCTTTCATCTAACTTGTCAGCTTAAAAAAGAAATTTTTTTGAGTACTTTTTTTAAGTAATCTCCAAGTTTTGGAGAAAGTGCCTGTAACAAAATCATCTTGGATAATTTTTTGGATCCATATTTTTCTTGATGTCTCCTTCGTTAGGACAATAAATACTTAAATATAATAAGTAAAATATAATTCTCAAATAAACTTAGGTCTTTGATATGAATTTTAAAGCACTGGTAACCGACTAAAATCAATATAACTTTAGTAAAATAATATATTGTCCATGATAAAGCACAATATTTAGCACGTAGGTTTGTTAAAAATCAGACCTTGTTGGGAACCTTTTTGATGTTGTCAATACTATTAGTTTGGTTTTGATGATGCTTGCGAAACCATTATTGTGTTAAGATATTTGATTCATTTTGTATCAGTATTATGTGTTATGTGATGCCTAGGAGTTTTAAATTAATGTCTAGTACAATTAGATTTTACAGAAGATTAAATGTAAAAGGACCAGATCGATAAAAGACAGATCATGTGCTTATGTAATCTTTTGTGTTCCTCATAGCAGATCAACTAACATGTAAATTGTTAGGGTTTGTATACCTCAAAACATGTTTTATACTTAGACGATGTATCAGACTTGTTTTCAATTACACTTTAATGAGAATAAATGTTTCTATCATTGGTTTGTTATTTATTATTGTTATATATTGAATTGCAAACAAGTCCATTCATTACAATTGTACATTGTGTGGTGGATCGATGATCACAGAAGGTAACACAGTCGACTCCTTTGTAATATAAAATCACAGTCTAGACAGACCTGCACAGTCTAGACAGACCTGCACAGTCTAGATGGTAAAGGCTGCGATATCATTTGATGCGAGAGCTGACCTTAGCCCGCATAATGATGTTATTATGTATAAGCGGATACACATGTTTTGCGTATACATATTGAGAGGTTTCAGAGTGAGATAAGTTCTAACGTGCTGATACTTAGAACGAGGTCTTAGAAATTAGTTCATTTCTTAATCTGTGACGATGACATTAGTATAGGCAGATTATACGCTGCTTTGATTCATCTACGCTTGCGGGTTGTTCATAACCTTAAACAGTGATGTCTTGGGCGATAGTGATTGGCTTAGCCAGAAGTACTCGACTGTAAGTAGTGTAGAATCGCGTCTCGGTGACACGAGTTGATTAAATCCACGTTAGGCATTCAGAAAGGTTTATTGCATAAGAAACCCGACCGATTAGAAATCTATTCTATATGTAATAATTAAGGTCTGAACCGGATCACTCACAAATATATTAATTAATTGGGAGTTGTCAGCAAACTCAATTAATTAATGGATTTAGAAAATCTTAAACGCGGAAAATAATTAATAACAAAAGGGTTACGCCCGTAATTCGAATCAATCAAGTTGATTTTAATATATAACTTATAGTGGAGTCGATAAATATTTATAATATAACTGTACTTTATTGCGTTTACATGAAGTAATTAATTGGAGGACAAATTAATTTAAATTTAAAGGTGGGTCAAACAATTAATTAAATTTAATTGGGCCTAAAGGAGATTTGGAAATTAATTTAATTAAATTATGGATTTATCCAAGCCCATATTAATTTTAATATAATTCAAATTAGAATTTGAATTATAGTTGTAACCGCAAGAGATAAATGTGATGATATTGTTCTATTATTTGGGATTTATTCATTCTCCTTAAAAGCCATAACCTAACCCACAATATCTATAAAAGGAGTACAAAGAAGGAGCTGATTTCTCTCTGCCTAGACATAGAAACCAGCGTCCCTTGGGAGATTTTATCTCCTAATTTTCGAAAACTGAGGGAGCATTCCACGCTATAATTTTTGTTCTTCTTTTCTCATAAATTACTAGTTATATTTGCCCACACGATATTCTAGTAAGTAGAATAGGAATAGGTTGGAAGTTCCTAAGGTCGATGCATGGGAGATCGAGAAAAGAATTCAAGTCGGTGTAGATTACGGTTCGATAGCTAATGATTCAATTTGTTTCTCCACAAGCAGAAGATTTTCTTAGGAGAAGGTATAAAGTTTATTTTTTCGCATTTATATTCTCATATGTGCATAAGAATTAATTATTCACGTAATTAATTAAACATGTGGATCCTGTGGTTTTTTGAGCCCTTCATACGGGTTCCATCATAAACATAGGTGACAAGCCCGTTTTTCGTACTCTTTTTGTGTCTTGTTTTAGGTCTAAATCGAGTCTTTTTCCTTTATTTATATCGTGTTTCGTGTCTAGGAGGACACAGGTCTAGGGCTGGTAGGATGCAGGCCAAGTTGCAGGTCATCTCGAGAATGAGGCAAGGTTATACATGAAGTAGCTTGGGCAGTCTAAACCCCAAGGTAAAGTACCGATCGAGATCACGCTGCAGCAGCTGGGGGCAAGAAGAGTACGCTGACCAAGACAAGGGGACAGACGAAGCAGTTGGGAGCGCAGAAGATGTTGGGCAAGACGCGGCAGATTTCTTTCCTTCCACGGAAAAGGAAACATATCTCCCTTTCCTTCTACCAACGATTTGGAGAGGATTGAGAATATTTCCTTCTACGCGGAAGATCTGATCGGGAAGGAAAGTTTGCCGGAACCCTAACCAACAACGCTACAGATAGCCCAAGCCCATGGAGACACTATATATACCCCACGCAATGAATCAGAGAGATATATACGAGGGGAGGGACGACGCCCGACTGCTTTAGGCTAATTCTTTTATTTTCTATGAGTGATTGGGAGGAAGAAACAAGTCCTACGAGCAAACACTTATTTTAAATTCTGTTTTATGCTTTCGGCCTTTCCATGGTTGGTCCTGGCAAGAGGATCTTTTGGTAACTCTTTATTTCAGTATTTTAAATACAAGTATGCTTTTGTTTATTTCATCCTTGTTCTTTACTTTTCGTATGAGTAGCTAGGTTTATAAACTTGACTTGGAAAAGATGAATTGAGTCGAAATTTATAATGTCTTGAGAGGTCTAACTGTGCACATAGTTGTCTTGGCGTGTTCCTAAAGTGTTGGATCTGAATCCTATACAACTTGATCAAGTCCTCAGTGTTGTCTGGCTAGTAGCAGTCTTGGGCAAGATCAGGTTACAACTGCGAACTGGAAACTCCAAGTGTTAGCGACTTCTTGCTTGCCAGCCAGAGGGATCAGCATGGTGATGTAGGTGGGGACATCATGGGACGAGCGTCTGAGATAGTGTGCTCATGGTTGTTGTGTTCCCCGCGAATTCCTATTTGGGTATACTAGAGTAAGCTTGGTCCATGAGCAATCTTGGGAAAGGGGGATAAGGGAGTGAGTAACCCCTACCTTCTAGGCTGAAAAGGTATGTTGGGTGAGGCTTCGGTGGCTACGTGACGATTAAAAAGAGGGCTGCCTGAGTGATGCGTTTGGGTGGTAGGAGTAAAACTCGATTCTTATACTCGCCTTTAACCAATGACACACTGAGACAACGAACAACTTTGCACCGATGATCAAGACATAAGTTAAGACTCAAGGATTCTAACCCAAGTCAAGTTACTTTCTCATTTAACTTTTTTAGTGTTTTCTTTTATGTTATTTACTTTTACAGTATTTACTTTCTGCTTGGTTACACTTCTTACTCAAGGCAAGACCCGACTCAAAACCTAAAATTGTGACATCGAGAGGAGGAATTCACCAACTCCCTGTTGGGTCGACCCTGTACTTGCCACTAACGGAACCTAGTGAAGAGTACCAGTTTATAAATTTATCTTACCGGAGTGATAACGACTTAGCTCCGTCAATAGGTAAACAATATAATAAGATAGTCTATAGAGCTTTATCTTACTTAATTCATGTACTAGAGCACATGATCAATCTGTAAGGACATATCATAAGTCACGATCTATATCATAAGATCATGTCGTTAGTAAAAGGTTAAGTCAAAATGTAAAGACGGAATGTAAGTAACAATCTGTTTATATGACTTAATCTCTCGTCAACAATGGTAGCGCATGCCCTTTTCGACTGAGGTAGGCCGCACTCCCATAAGCTATCTCGGGTACGATACATGGAGGACCCACCCTCCGGGAGGTGATGGAGTCCACTTCCCAACAATCCCCCCCTCAGCACCATCCCGGTACTCTGGAGAATGCATCGAACCTTGAAAGCATATGTTGGCGCTCCTTCTAATCCGAGCCACGGGGCTACCTATGACACTCAGAGGACCGTCAATCTCGCACCTCGGATTACGGCCGTAAATCGTCATAACCCCTAGAGTTGTTGTCCCCAACAACCCCTCCCCTCAGGCACTCCCTGCTTAGGGATGGCTCCGCCGGATTAGATTCTTCACATCCGAATTCTCGACTCTGATACCAATTGTTGGATCGGGTGCGCCCATCAGAATTGACGTACTGGCACCACACACCAACACTTTCTTTTCCATCCTACTTTGTCATCACTGACAGACTGACCTAGAACACTTCCCAGTAGGTCACCCATCATAGTATTGCTCCAAGCCAGCACGATTAACCTTGGAGTTTCTACTAAGGGGTCACCTGAAAAGATGATGCACCATGTTGATATGAGTAGTACTAATCAATTCATTTAATCTCTCGTCAACAATGGTAGTGCATGCCCTTTTCGACTGAGGTTGGTCGCACTCCCATAAGCTCTCTTGGGTATGATACATGGAGGACCCACCCTCCGGGAGGTGCTGGAGTCCACTTCTCAACACCTATAAATACCATTCGAGTGTTGTAACTATGTATAGAATCACATCCACATTTATGAGAATCTCATCTCCTAGAACTTACAATAGCTTAGCACTTCAACAGCCATAGTTCTAGTATCCTTCACAGTCCCAAAATTATGAAGGAGGTCTAAATACAAACCCCCACTCAGAATCTCGTTCTCAACGAGTTTAAATAAGCGAGCTATAAACTCGTCCTCAACGAGTAAAACAAGAAGAGTGTACTCGTACTAACCGAGGATAAAGAATTGAGGAATCCAAGGTTAAGGGATTTATTGATCTAGCTTGATCGACCGTGAACGTAGGTGTTTTCCTGAACCACGTTAAACAATGTGTGTTCCTTACTTTCTGCAATATATTCATTGATTCGGCACTCACACTTCACCATCGAGCAAATCACTATCTGCAAGTTGTGCACTTGAATCAATCTCCTAAAGACCATTTGACTGTAATAACAAAATGGTTTCTAAGTATAGATCAGAATAAAGAAATCACAGCTTCCGCACACACAATTTGTGTCAAGAACAGACGTTCTAGTACGCTTCGCAAAGCCACCAGTCGTTCTGCCTCTTATACAGATTGCTCACGATCTGTGTCGAGAATCATACTTGGACAGATTCATTATCTCTACTTTAGAGATATGTTCTGTCACTTTACACAACTCTCTGTCCAGCACAAAAGTTGTCTCGACCAGCTGCTTTATGCAGAACGCGTGAAAAATTGTAGAGTGATATTTTGATCTAAGTGGTCTTATTCTTTCTCCCGTGCTAGGAAGCATTACTCCTCTTTTCATTCCAAATTCAAGAATACGACCGATACGATTGATTGGTCTGTGCGCCTCTCTTATTACTTTTTTGTGTTCCCCTGTTCTTCGGATACAATTCGATCCTTCTAATGAGAATAAATAATTTATCATTGGTTCGTAATTTATTTTCTATTGATTATTTGTTGAAAACAATTTCATTTTCTACATTGTAGACTATGTGGTGGATCGATAATCACATAAGATAACATAGTCAGCTCTTTTTAGAATAAAGTTCACAATCCTGACCGACTTGGACAGTGTTGTCGTGAAAGGCTGATGTATCATTCTAATGTCTTGTGTGCTTACCTTAGCCAACATAATAATATCAGTACATTTGTATTGGTGTACATGTAATTGCATATTTGCATTGTGTGGTGAGATAAATTATTATCTATTGATTGTGATGAAATAGGTCTCGTATATTCTTTAGAGTGATTGTAAAAAATAACCAAAAAAGATTGTAAAAGAAAAATAATAGCCACCAACATAATAATATTTAAATTCTAGCCATTTACAATTCTTTTGTACTAAAATACCATTATAATTATATTTTACATTTCTGAGTATGAATAGTATGAATTTTATCAAATCGGACCATTCATACGTGATACTTGATTTTATTAAAGTGTACGTGCGTATGAATCGTATGAATGAATATTATTCATACGCACCTTTCATACCATTCGTACTATTCATACAATTAAATTTAAGTTGAAGAGTATTTATGGTAATTTACATTCAAAATGGCTATAATTTAAATAGTTTTATGTTTGTGGCTATTATTTATCTTTTACAATCTTTTTTGGATAGTTTGTATAATTAACACTATTCTTTATTTCTTTATCTATGTTTGAAACATTAATTATATGTGGTTGATTATGCACTACTTTGATGTATTTGCACTTGGGGGTTTTTTGTAACCCTATACAATAACACGTTGGGTAATGATAATTATTTTAACAAGGATTACTTAATGTTATTGTATATAATCGTGTCTCGACTAGTCTGAGTTGATTATATACACGTCAGACGTTCAAAAAGGTTTATTATATAAAAACTCGATTGGTTAGAATTTATTCAAGATATAATAATAAATTTTTGAATCGGATCACCCCACGAAAAATATATTAATTAACTTTTAGTTGTGAGATTAATTTAATTAATTAATGGATATTAATTTTTAAATGAATATATAGTTCTTAATATAAATTGATATTAAATAGTTTAATATTTATCATATAGTGAAGTTTATAAATACTAATATAAAAGCAATTTAATATAATAAATCATTGGACGATTATTTACAATTATAGATAACATTTAATTAAGAATGTGTTAGATATATTAAATCATTTGATCATATACTTATTGGAAACACTAACCTAGACGACACACCCAATATATATGGGTGTTGGCCAATTTCTATACTCATCACATAGAGTAAAAAATCAACCATTTCCACTATAGTAAAAGTTCGTTAGATTATCGCTCACACGGTATACGAACAGTAGACGGGTCCAGGTTAGAAATCTCTAAATACTGAACTTTGTTTCATGATTCAGGCGGTTGAGATTCAGACATTAGTCCGGTTACTACGGTGAAATGTGTGAATTTCGAATCCGTACGTAGGAGCATACCTAGAATTCATTTTCTGCTTGTATATGATCCATGAATTACATATTTTATCTACATATCTAGAATTTCATATTTTATTTAAAATATCAAACATAAGGATTATCGAGATTGTGAGCCTTTTAAACATGGTTTCATTAGAACCTTTGTCAAATACCCCCACACTTTGAGATATTTATACTTTGACTTGCGTCCTTTCCAAAACTCATAAGTAATTACACACATGCTTACATTTAAATGGAATATTATTCTTGATATAATTAGTTGATAAAATAACTTCTAACTTGGTTTTAAAAAACTTCAATTAACCTCTTTTTTCCATTTTAAAAGATAAAGACAACAATATTTTGTGCAATCATCAATAAAAGTAATAAAGTATTTTTTTTTTATCACATCTACTTTACATAAATTTTAAATCACAAATATTCGTGTGATTCAAATCAAGAGGTTCAACGTTCCGTATAACCGAGTGAAACGATATATTACTCTGTTTGACTTCAACATAAAATTCACATTTTCCATGTGAATTTAATTCATCAATTTTTAATAAATCCAAATTTACTAACTTTTTATCCTAGCTTTAATTCCAAAAATTGGCAACAAAATATCTTCATTCATATTTTTGAGCTTCAAAATGTGAGACCCAACCCAAACTTGGACACGCAAGCTTTACCCCGGACAGGCCCATTCATATTTACAAACTTTAATTTATTTAAAATGAAAAAACGCATTGATATTTTTTCATTCATTACGTAAAATAAAGTTATGAAATTAACACATTGAAATACTAATAAATTTCTAAATAAACAATTGAAAATACAAAATATAAACATAACACAATCATAATTTAATGTATAAAACAATTTCAGAAGGAATACAATTAAAATTTTAAAAGTCTTTCATTTATTATTTTATCAAAGCTATACAAAAGAATATCACACTCATAACTTAAATTAGATAATAATTTTTTAAAAATAATTAATATTTTATCTTACATTATCAGGCGGACTTTTAGCCCATAGACCAACGAGCCCAATGCTATTTTAGATGAACTTCTTACGCCTGAATATTGTCGAGCCTCTTTTTTTTTTTAATCCCGAACCCGCTCAAACCTCGAGTATTATGGGTGGGCCTATCAGGGCCGGACTATTTTACCGGCTTTAGTAACTACAAACCACTCTTTTGGATTTGAGCCGGGGAAATTTCAGCTTCTGAATCTCGATTAATTGAATCTTCTGCTCCAGGTATTATTTCCCGGTGCTTCGTAGACGAACCTCTTCAGACTGGACTTATTGCTATCGATGCGATGATCCCTATAGGACGTGGTCAGCGAGAATTAATTATTGGAGATAGAAAAAATAATAAAAGGATTATGTTGATACATTCAAGTAATTAACTGTATGACAATCCGTAAAATGGATTTATTGTCATAACCCTGATTTTCTGACAAAATAGATCTATTCAAAGCACGATTATCGAGAATAACCAGAAAAGTGGAAACAAAACCATATATAATTTGATCATTATTTCTACTTTGAACAATTTTGTAAATAGAAAATGATTCCTTTCGGAGCATACATTTCATGTATCACACGTAACTACAAACCACTCTTTTGAATTGTCTATCATGTTCATGTCGATCACCATGGTGACAAAGACTCCACTTTTTTAAAATGATTCATCCATATTATGTGGTACAATATAAATAGGTTTTAGCTCTCAACTAACACTTAAGAAATTATATCTCAACAAAGCAGTCGTTCTTAATTTCAGTCCTTAGTTTGTTAATAAATATTTCAAAAGTCACCACCTTTAGTTTGTGTCTTATGAAACTCTTGAATCCCTTCCTGTAAGGAAATACACCCTCAATTACCGGTCATTATGATCAAGTCATAGGAATCAAACTCCTTAGTATGAACTTTATACTCAAAGAATCAAAATTCTTGCACTTTTTCCAACACTAAAAGAGTGTCGACTGTATCACTATCAAGAAACTTTTTCACCACAAATTCTCGATATTTTCCTTTTAATAAAGTATTCATTTTAGATGTTATGATCAAGATTGTCAATAAGAACAAAACTAACACATTATCAAGACTACACCCATCACCATGGGCAAACACGACATATAGCCAAACTCAAAGTTATAGATTGATTCAACATTCAGGGTAAACTCAATGTCTTAACCCCATCCATTCAACAATTATGTTGTTTAACCACTTTTTTTTTCTTTTCCTTTTCAAAAAAGAAAATTTTCAACATCTTCTCAACCCACAAGATTGAAAAATTCACCGAATGAAACATCCAAGAAGATGGAAAATTAATGACACAACGATGGAGCTCGTCTTAAAAGATGTTAACATCTCCAAAGCGAAGTTTATATTTCTTCTTGCGATTATTGGAAAAATCGAGATACATGGAATACAATGCTCTGAGTATTACAAACAAACTGAATATAAAAGTAGAAGGTTAGAGTTACAATCAAACTAAAATCGAAACACCTACAAACTTGAAAAGTCAAGTCGAGGAAGTCATCTTTTCTCAAGATGAGATACGCCCTAACTAGTGTTCACAGTTCGGATTATCGTCTCCAAAGATAAAAATGACTATGTCCTTTAAAATAGTATCATCACAAATTCAAAAAGACTCAACGAAGTTTGAGAACCAAACAAACAATAATTTTAGCAATACTACTATGAAATGTATGAAAGAGAAGAGATGGGAAAACACTTGTTGGTGTTAGTGTATTGAAACTCTCTCCAAATTCGTCCTTTTATGGTCACATCAAAGGAAAATCATAGGTCACTCTGTTATAACCAATGACCAATGTAATGAAGTCTTCATTATACATGACCAATAACCATAAGCATGAATACTATATTATCGCCACGACATGAAGACTTTATCAATGCCACTAAGACATGACCACTACCATTATCCTGAAAACATGAGAATTAAAGCTAGAAAAATCAAAAGTTCTAAAACAATCAAAAGTAGGGATGTCAATCTTGTTAGTCCACTCGGTTTCGGGCTAACTTACTTAGGTTGTCGGTTTATTCAGTTCAGGCTGAATCGGGTTGAAATTTTTTCGTGTTGAAAATTACAATCCTAACCCTAAACTTTTTATTTTCGTGCTAGCCCACCAGGCCAATCGGGATAGAATATTCATGAAAATATTTAACATATATGTGTTTTCTTTTATGATTATGTATTTAAAATACATATATATGAAAAATATAACAAATAAAATAAAAAATTAACATAGTTAAATATTAAATTTATATTATGAATAATATTTTTTTTATAAAAAGGTAATGATATTGAGACAAAATTGGATCATAATAATTATTTTGTATAAGTAATTGATTAATTGATGGGTATGATAAATACAATTTTTATATAGAAAATTAAATATATTATGTAAATAATTATTATTTTCTTTTTTATTCAATTAATCGGGCCAAGCCACTCGGTTTTCGAACTAATTTTCAGACTTATATACAATTTTCCACTTATAATCAAAAGTCACTCACGTCATATCCACAACAACATATATACAATTTTCCACTTATTTGAAAAATTAATAACCCACAACAATGCTATTCACGTAAGTTTGGTCCAGCACCTCTGGGCACAAAATGACACGTATTCGCTCTTCCTCGCAAGGAACAGATACAACTTCGTTCAAGTAACGAATTTTAACCAATTGAAATGATCTTCGAATTAATCTAGAGATCATTAAGATTTCATTAGTAATGAGAATTCAGAATACTACAAATTGATCAATTAAAGAGAGATTCAACTACTAAAAGAAAAATCGACGGGATCCTTCCTTTTTTCAAACAAAAGGAACAAAGATAGAATCAGATCGATTCCGAAAATGACTTTTGTTGGAATACACATGAATGTGTCAATTGGTGGGAGTTAGCTTTAGAGCATCCCAAATGGGGGTTTCTCAAATATGGGTTTCGGTGGCATTTTCGTAAATAAATGGAACTTTTTTGGTTGAGGTTTGTGAGGTTGTGTTGGTAGATAGCAGTGAGAGTTTCTCACTTTGAGTTCTACTTTAATAATTATAGAATGATTGAATTTGAAAAAAATGATATTAACTTAATTTGTTAATTTAAATTTGTAATATAAAATAAATAAATAAAATGAAAAAAAATTAAATATTTAATTTTTTATTAATATTTTAATTTATTTAATTAAATAACATTAAAATTAAAATAGCAATTTTAGAAATTAAAATATCATTAATTTTAATTTCAAATACAAAATACAAGAAATTGAAATACGAGAATTGAAAACACACGGAATTAAAATACAACAAAAGAAACGAAAAAACACACGGATGAAGGCTTTCTTCTTTTTTTTGGACATTGGGAGTCGGATGTGCTGAGTGATGCTAGATATTTATGATCCGCCTCCATAAAATTATTTGCGAATTGCAAAATTGAGCATTAATTTCATCGTCGGAATCGGAAGAAGAAGACATTTTGGAGAGAAAATATATATAGAAGAGTGGATGAAGGTGTATGGAGAATGAAATGAAGTGTGGTATTTATAAATGTAAATAATTTAAATAATTAAAAAAAATAAATAAAAAAAATAGGGGTGGGTCGCGGAAAGTGGCGGACGCAAGGGGGTGCTAGGGTGGGCTGAAGCACCCCCCATCCAAAAAAAAATATTTTTTTTTTTAGTTTTTTGATGATAAATTTTCGACATAGCACCCTTCGTCGTGGTACGAATAGCTCCCCTACCATCTCGATCCCTCAAAAATTAGTCGCGTTGAACGTCACGTAGAACCGTCAATCGCCTCATCAAGTTCTAATTAAATAATTATTTTAAATTAACAAATATTAATCAAAATTAATTAAAATATACCATTCAATTAAAAAAAGCCCACGTTTTATTATCATATTCAACCTTAACATAAATAATTAAAGCCCAATAACTTAAATTGTGTATTTAACTTTAAAATTAATTCTTCCCGGCCCAAATACATGAAGTAGCTCAATAACTATTGCATATTTGTATTTGATTTGCTTTTCTTCTTCACATATAGTTGCCCAAACGTTTTCCCTCATTTTTCACAGACTAGTTGCTAACTTGGTATCTAACTGGATGAAGCCGGATTCAACTCAGCAAAAATAAGCGGTGAACATTGTAGTGTAATGGAGAATTTACTCTTTTTTCTTTACTTTTTTCTTCTTTTACAGCAAATTATTGAGATTACCCATACAACAACTAAATCTCTCTCAAATTCTCAATTATTTGTCTTTTATGTGAGTGAGTGAGTAAGTGGGCTCAGTGGGACAGGGGGTTGGAGGGGTTATTTAAGGTGGGGACTGTTTGATTATCCTAAAATAAACAATTAAAACTTTAAAAGTCATTTATTTAATTTCTATCAAAGTTATAAAAAATATAAATATTACAGTGATATTTAAATTAAATAAAAATTACAAAAAATAGTATTTTATCCTATATTATCGGGCGGACTTTTTAGAAAAATTAGTTGTGTATATTGAGAAGGATATTTTTCAACAATTGATAATGAGTCGATTTTGCAGTATTTTCAAACGATAGCTACACGTAAATATCAGTTGTCACCACTTCCCTAGAAAAAAATAGTTATAATTTCTCTATGTTTTGATATTTGGGTGAATATTAATGTATTGAACTACTTCTAATGTACAAAATATTTATATGTTTGTCTTTTTGGTTAATATTGTAACTTTTGTATCGTTGCTTCACATATTTTTATTATTTTATATGAATTAATATTTATAGTGGAGCACCCCCGGAGCAAAAATTCTGCGTCCGCCACTGGTCACGGACGCCCCAACCTCGCAGCAGTGAAATCGGGTGGGTTTCCCGCACCTAGCGCCCGTCTCTCGGAACACAACCCCGGTCCCCGCGTCCCAACCCCGCAGCGGGGTTTTCTCCCCCGGATTGCCCGTGCCTCTCTGTCCCCCCTCCCCCCTACGCCCGAGTTTCCCGCACCCACTGCCGCTGTGGGTGCTCTAATTAAAATGGTTAAATCTTGTAAGGAAATGAAGGAAAAGGACTATTTTATCCTTGATGGCAGGCAAAGAGAGTATGAAAGCAAAATTATTGGTGATGATTATTGAAAACAAAAGGTTGTGAGTAGTGAGTGAATGGAAAAGCGATAATTGATATATATGGGATGCAACTGGCTTCTGCACTTCCATTCATTCAAAGCCAAAATTAGGATGAGTAGTGCAACTTGGAATCACAATTTTTGGAATTTTACGACTGATGATTAAAGCTACTTTAATCGGGAAAACGGCTTATTATTGGAGGAAGTCTTACATCCCTTCCATGTTTGATTCCACACACTATAATATTCTCCAGTCTTATTAATTTTAATTTATTTTTCATATAAAATAAGAAAAATATGTAAAATGTAAAAAAATAATAAAATTACCCAAATTTTAAAAATATTTCGTTTACTATTTTTGAAAACAAATCAAGTAATTAATAATAAGACAAATAATACTCCTTTCATCCCATTTCATTAGACACATTTTATATATTGGAACGTTCCACCCAATTAAACACATTTCTTATTATAACTAAATATTTATATACGAGTCAAAAACAAATGCGTCAAATGAAATGAGACGGAGGGAGTATAAATTTTCTGGTAACTTATTCTTATCCAATACACATTATTTAATGCATCAAATAAATGACAAAGCATATTATCTATATATATATATAAAACACCTAACATTCAATTTGAAATCAATTGCAAATTAATTTCAATGGCAATTTTGTAAATACTTTTAATTTCAATGTAAATTTTGTAAATACTTTATATTTCAATTGTATTAGTAATTACATGATTAATATATTAATTATTAATCTATTTATATATCTATATAAAACACCAAGCATTAAATTTCAAATTAATTGCAAATTATTTTTTAAAATCAATTTCAATGACAATTTTATAATCAACTTCATTTTAGTAGCAATCATAATTCAAAGAGCAAAATTTCTAAAAATTGCAACGTTGTAATGACCCGTAAAATTTCTTTCTAATTATCATGTATCAGAAATCGCGATAATAAAATTTCGTTGTATAATTAAAATGTCGATTTACTAATTGATTAGTAGCAATCGTTTTCGTGCACAGTATAGTCTTTGTTTAATGATAGAAATTATGTAAGCTCGTTTTGATGATGAGATTATTTAAAAGACGAACTAAATAAAATTATTTCGGTGCATGATCGATAGTCAAAGTTCGAAGAGATAATTGAATTACTTAGCAAAGTATTTAACAATTAGTAGTTTAGTTATATACCATAGAAGGGTATACTATTTGGCATTTATAAAGAAATGATGTATAAAAAGGTTTATAGTTTAGATTCTTAATAATCAATTGATTAAATTAATACAAGTGAAGTATTATACTTATAAGATTAGGATATTAAGGTTTCGATAATGATAATCTGTATAAGTCATTATAATTGAAGAATAGAAATGTAACAAATGGTATTAGGTAGGATGCTATTATTTGAATAAATGAAATGAGATATATAGTATAAGGCAAATTACTTACAATAGGTAAATACATGTATATATATATATATATATATATATATATATATATAATTTCAAATTGGAGTTTACAAGTTTCAGTTTGAAACTGTCGGAATATAGAAATAAAAGATAGGAATAGCAACTAGAACTACTAAGTAAAAGAGTGTAATAAGCAACAAAATCTGCCGAGTAGATTTGTTTCATAAGAAGTTATGGGAGGAACTAACTATACTGCACACCATTGACTCAACTTTCTGTTACATCATACTAATGGAAGAGAAGGAAGAGCAGAAACAGTAAAGGCAAAGAAGAATGAAGCAGCATGGCAGCAGGTCGAGCTGCACACCTTCAACACTCCAAGATTTATATCTGCACCATAAGAAATAACATCCCATTAATATGTACCCCAGAAGTCAACAGTTCAGAAACAATATCAATGCAAGCACTTGAGTTCATAGCTGTAAAATAGGCAAAATAGAGTGATGTAGATGATCTATGGATAGATGCAAACAACCAGTAGTCCTATTACTTATACGTATAGAAGCTTTATAGAAACACTTCTCTATATCTCCAAAGAACTCAGATTTCACAAACACCAAAATCTTACGAAGAACCCTATCCACCAAGAAGGCATTCCCATTCAGAAACTCCTATCCATCAAGAAGCTTTTCACATTCAGAATCCTATCCACTAAGAAGTCTTTTCCATTCAGAAATTTCAGAAGTAGTAAGGTACTACAGACCTCATGCTTCAGTTTTGCCTTCTTTATAGAATTAGGTGAAGAGTTTAAATTTAGCTAAGCATGCAAAACATAGAACTCCAAGTATGTATTCTAATATGTTTCAGAATTTAAACATAGGTGCACTGAATTTCAGAACATAGATGTAACTGTATTAGGTGTGTGAGTGTACACGGTTCTATTCTAGTCTCATTTCTTAGTTTTTGTTCAAGACCTTCTGTTTTCCTTAAGACTGTGTTACTGCGTTATAAAAGAAAACTGAATATGAAACCCCATCTTCCTCAAAACTTAAAGAACAAAGAAGTAAAAAGTTAGAAGGTTTTAACTGTATAAGTTTAGATTTTGCAAGCCAAGAACTTAGAAGACTGAGAAGCTTTTTAGATCCTAAATTGTTTGAGAAACAACTTGCAGAAGAACAGAACACATAAATACTTATATATATAGATTCTAATTTTTAGAACTGGAATTAGGTTTTTATGTTATTCAATCTCCAGAATATAATCAACACCCTTTAACCTCCAGAATAAGAAACCAACTCAAAAAGTTATAAATCTCATAATTTAAAAATAGAGACTACCTCTTATTTGACAAACAATCTCCAGAAACCGTCCAATGAACCACTTAGAACAAGACCAGCAACCCATGTGTTCCTTAGCTGAGAAATAAGAACAAACCCAATTCAGTATTCAATTAAAAACTTTAACAAATTAGAAGGGTTAAACTCTTAGCTAAACTGAAACTTCACCCAATAACACAACCAGATTCAGAATAGAACTAAGGATAACCAAATGTTAATTCAGGAACTCGAAAGAGTTTTAACCATTCAGAAAACAAAGGAATTAAAATCTCAAATACAAGAATTTCAAACTTTGAAACCCAAATTAAAACAGAGCGTTGTCAATCTTCTAAAGCCAGAATTTGGAAGGAGAAAGGAACATGCATCTTATAAACCCGAAAATATTAGAACAAAACTAGAAGATTACCTTTAAAAGAGAAGCTCAGGGACTGCAGCTGAAGAACTCCGACGAACACTCAATATTGTCAAAATTTTGCTACAAATCGAGAGGGAGAGCAGAGGGTAAGGATTTAAGAGGAACTAGAACAATTTCTGAATAAAAACCTAAAAATCTAAACATGCAAGAACAGAATTGTCGAAACCTAAAAGAAGTACAGAAATTGAAGAGTATAAGGAAAATTTGGGGGGATTTATAAGAACTAAAATTGAATTTCCTAAAACTAGAAAGAAATTGCAAAAGAAAGTGGGGGAATTTACCTTGAAGTCGCTGGAGAGGAGGGTTCCGCCGTTGCAGCGACCGAGAGAGGGCGAGCAGCAGCGAGAGCGAAAGAAAGAAGAAGATAGGTGGAGAAAGCGAGAGAGGGAGAGATCGAAGGAGAGACAGATAGAGAAAGCGAGAGAACAGCTTGAGAAAGAGGCAAACATTATCTGTTTTGGGAGAAACAGATCGAGTAGGAACAGTTAGGGTTAGGATAGTTAGAAACAAGATTAATGGGCTGCGTCTTGTTTTGATCTAATGGGCCGAAAAAAAAAAGAATAGATGACTGGGCCTTGATTAATCAGATGGGCTAGAATTAAATAATTATGGGCCTCTTAGTTATGTATAGTGGGCCCAGATTGAGTATTAAAAATGGATTAAGTTATCCCTAAGTTGTGGTTTAATAAAATTAATCTTTGGATTAAGTTAGTAATAAAAAGGTATTGGATATAAATAGTTAGGTCTAAATCCAATAATTTAGATCTATTGAATTATGAAATTAGTAGTAATATTTTAATAGTTATAGAAATCTTTAATTACTCGAATCTTAGTCGAGTGAAAAGATTAGAATAATTTATAGAATAATAGAATATTATTTCTTTTTTTTTTGATGAAATAAATTATATACTCACGATGAGTATTTTCCCTCTTAATTACGATTAAAGTTCGGCGAAAGGAAATTCCAGTCGATCTGCATCAGATTTTCGTTAGACGAAGAAGCAATTCAGGTAGGCTTTCTTTTACCAAATAAAATCGTATGCGTTGTACCAAATTGCTATTTTCACTTTAAAAATGCTTTAGAATTTAAAGCTTTATGAAGTATTGCATTGTCGAAAATATTTATATTTTGGTATGATGCGTATCTGTTGAACAATTAATCGATTTCGGACCTTTAAAGATTTATATCTTTTAAGGTTAGTGTACACCAGAACTGTGAGTCATCTTAGCGGGTTGGCCGGTTCAGTGTTCGCGGAAAGTGACCACTTTCCCGACACACAGAATTACAGATATGTATGATTACTCCAGAACTTAGACTGCGCAGTCAAACTTTTAAGATCACAAGAATTTTAGTGAACATAGGTTCTTTAGTGACAAAATCCCTATGTTGCACTGTGTTACTTCAATTGCAAATATATCAGTACGAATGTGATTTCGGCATGTGTTTACTGAGTACTTTCGTACTCAGCCCTGCATATATTTATAAATGTGCAGGTTAAGTCGTGATGACGAAGTGGAAGGCTCAGCGGTGGTTTTTGTCAAACTCTAAATGTTTTACTCTCGGTGATTTATATGTCTTCATACATGTAAATCTAGATATTGATCCAGTTTCCGCTGCCAGACTTTTGTTTTAGATCCAAGAACTTATTAGCTATCTATTTTGCCTTCGAACTATGTATTTCAGACTTGTGCTCGTTTTTCATAATTCAAGATGTTGTTATAATCACTTATTTTGAGGTGTTTTCCCGATCCCCATCTAAGTAAACGTTTTCGTTTCGTTTCATTACCCACATTTGTATTTCGAGTCACGTTTTCCTCGATTTCACTTAGAAAAGTGAAATGGGGTCGTGACAAACGTATTTCAACGTAAAATTACTTATTATTTCATTTGCAACCAACATTCAAATATTACTATATATTAATCAACTATTAAACTGATTTGCAAAAAAAAAAATCTAAATATTTTAAAGTACTTGATGTTATTTATAAATACATAAAAATATTTACAAATTATAATAAATAAATAGTCTAATAAAATGATGTTGGAACACTTAAAAATTATCCAAATACAAACTATACACATATTTAGGAAATCAAAGATAATTACATTTATCAATTAAAAAATGCACTAAATGAAGAAGATCTAAAAAATTGTAAAAGTAATGTAATTTGTAGTAGCATTTGTATAAATAGTTTTAATTTCACTAGCATTCATAATTTAAATATTACTACTAAGCCCCTAATTTTTAAGAGTTTTTAAAAATAAAATTAAAATTGTAATGAATTGTAGTTTCAATTAAGGAAACAATAATAATTTCATCAGCAACAATAATTTAAATATTATATATTAATTAATAATTTAATTATACAAAAAATTGAAAATAAAAATTCTAATAACGGTAAATTATCTTATGACATTTAAAAATACAAAAACATATTTTATAATTAAATGATCTTATAAAGTTATGATGAAAAACTATTTAATTATGTAAATCCAAACTATATAATTATTTACTAATTTACAGATTTTACAATTATTTACTATTATATACTCCCTCCGTTCATGACACATTTTTCTTTTTGAGACGTCCTACTAAGCTTGGCACACTCCAAAAATAGTAAAAATTATTTCTTCAAAAAAGTGTGGACCCTAACACCTTTATAACTTTTATACTACTTTATACATTTTCCTTAATAACCGTGCCGGAAATAAAGGTGTCAAGCTTAGTGGGACGGATGGAGTAATAAATTACATTTACCAATAAAAACATAATTAACATTTTTTTATATTTAAAAACTAAATCGGATAACTAACTAATCAAGTCCACTACTTTGGTGACACATTTAATTTAAATTTATCAAATTAATAATTATTTTAAAATCACTATTAATGTCCACAACTCAGATTTGGCCCACCACTCTTCAATCTTTACTAGCTACTAAAATAATCTTTTATGACCAATACACGACACACTCACAAAAAATGATGAAACTCAATCCATAAATTGATACCATGTATAGAAGCTCATTATAAAGTTTTTTTTAATGGATGTCTTAATATTTTTAGAGAAAATATTTAAAATTATTTTATTTTATTAAATATAAAATAATAAAAAAATAAGATAATATAAAAATATAAATCGTTCATATTTATTTTTAGTTAACACAATGAGAGATATTTTTAGTACAA
The DNA here is from genome assembly GCA_026898415.1 of Leonotis leonurus. NCBI lineage: Eukaryota > Viridiplantae > Streptophyta > Magnoliopsida > Lamiales > Lamiaceae > Leonotis > Leonotis leonurus. The sequence goes on along the minus strand of JAPKLX010000197.1, from coordinate 495,919 downwards.
TCAACTCTTTATGAGATAAATTATATGTAGATCAATATTAATTAAAAAATTGCTCAAACAACTAAAAATTATAACACTTATAAATATGACTATGTTAATTTTATTATATGATCAATTAATTAGTATTAGTATTTAAACCAATTAAAATTTATAAAATTACAGAAGTAGAAGTGCTCATGATTGTAGTTTGGAACCTAACTTCTTCGAATATTCAAAATCAGAACCAAATCGTTTTGAAGATAGTTCACGATTTGGAATCGAACCGTATAGAACGACTAGAATTATATTTATGAACTATCCAAAAAATTAATACTAATATATATGAAAATTTAAAAATTCTTATTATTATTATTACGTAATAATTTATATTAACATTTAACTTTTCAGATTTTTAATGTCATTTTATTTGTTAATTTTAAAATTAGAATGACTATAAAAATAAAATTTAAATATTATTATATTATTATATAAAATCACAAAGTTTTATTAATTTCCAAATTCCAAAATTAAATTTTGATTTTTAATTTATTTTATTATTAATATATTCATAAGTTTTAATGTGTTATTATGAATTATATAAAAATACAATTTACAAATAAGAAATAAATTGAATTGGGTAAAATAAATTGAAGTTACTGTTTTGGATTGTTGATCATGGTTTCAAAATTTTGAAATTGTAACTAAACCGTCCTCTACATAGTCATGATTTGAAATCGAACCATCGTTTATGATTAAGGTTCTAAAACCACCGATTATTATCTGATTACATCATTTTCGATTATTTTAAATATCTCTATGCATAAATTATTGATGAATAACATATTCTCGTGCATAGCACGGGTGCACAAACTAGTATGATATATATAGATATTTGTCACTTTAAGTTTAATGACAAAGTAAATACATCTCGAATTTATACAACACAGATGGAATGATGAAAATACATATAGACGTGTATTAATGTTTGTATTAGAAACCACACAAAAGTCGTAAAACATCAAATTCATTTGCAATAACAGTGTGAATGGTACATCCATTTTAATTTTCTTAAATAATATGTGTTGTAATATTAACATAAACAATCAAATAGAAGGGAAGAAGAAAGGAAGAAGAAGAGAAAACTGCATGAGCGGCAATGAGAAACTGTATTTCCTTTTTGATCGTTCAACTTTACAAGTAGGGTTACAAATATATATACAACGGAATAAAATGGTACAAACCCTAATCTATCCGGCCCATTAGTAATGTCCATATAATAATATATTTTATAACACTCCCCCTTGGACATTACTGCGTGATGTACATACCTCGTTAAAAACCTCACTGAAAAACCCTATGGGATAAAAACAGTCGAGGAAAAGAGTATATGTCATACACTTAATTTGTTGCCTCGTTAAAAACCTTCACCAAGAAAACCCAATGGGAAAAATCTTGGTAAGGGAAAAAGAGTACAACATTATATCGCCTTCAATGCGTAAAGTAGACATTCAGGTCTAACTTTCAAACTAGTTTCGAAATATTCGCTCCCCCTGAAGATAATAATCTTCTAAATCTATGTATTCAATTATCATGAATATATTCCGATATAGAAAATGGAGTGTTGATATACAATATATATGTGTATTGCACAAGTTGCCTCATTAAAAACCTTAACTAAGAAAACCTCGTGGGAAAAACTTAGCAAGGGAAAAAGAGTACAACTAATGGTCTTCAGGACATAATCTTCGGGATTATTTATATGGTCTTCATGACCAAATCTTCTGGATTATGTACAAATTATCTCTCCCCCTCAATTGAACAATCTAAACATAAGATTTTCAATATATTTCTAAATATAATTGTGGGGAGAAAAATTGAGTAGACATAAATGTCGTTGCTCTACTAGAGTTCATTTGTGCAACACATTACATTATTCCTTATAGGGAAAAAGTGGGGATATGTTTCATATCGTTATACCAGTTTAGGATCAAATTACATGAGGATCAAATTATTAATTATCATCCGAGTAGCACACCAATGTCAATCTCAATCTTTGTACCAATATAGACACACAACTTGTGTATCTTGAAGGATAACCAATTATATGCTCAATATATTATTTAAATACCTCCTCGAAGGAGTAAATAATATATTTTGCTAGAAAAATCAAGTTTTCTTGAATCAGGCCTGATACATTAATTTGTGCTTCTAGCACTTCAAACAGTGAACTTCTGGTCCAACAATATTTGGTTATTTTCTTTTGGTCTAATTGAGATATTATCGGGGCAAAATGGATGTTATCTATCAAAGATATGTTCTATATAGAACCTTATTCGAATATGTTTTCTATAGAACCTTATCGAATAGTTCGACTGGTAAAAACAAATTCATCTCGATCTGCAGGTCAAGATACTAGTTAGACTTACTTAAGTCTTTCAGTTCAAAATCTCCGTCATTAGACATGAATTTGATATTCTCAATCGCTATGTGTATTCAATAATACAAAAACTCACTAACATGATTATTTGTAATCGCATAAATATGCATTTCATCATTATTATACATCTTCTTCTGGAAGAATTCAATTAGTTGAATTTTCAACTAAAACATGTAGTGATCTTATTTAAGAGAATATGTTGCGAATTTATTTTTCCTAATTATAGGAACTATCATGTCCATCAGGGACAATCATATGAACATTTGTCTAGTGACTTTTTGCAAAAATTATAGTCACAACTTATACTGGAATGGATATTTATATCCATAGTTACTGCCATAGATATTTTATAACGGAACATTTCGTTTCAACGGGAGAGTATGTAATTAATTAAGGATTTCTGCTAAAATCCTTGAGTTAACCTCGCTTTATTCATCACCAACACATTCATGTTATTTATCATTTTGTACAAGCGCTCGATTGTATTCAATTGTGTCCTACATGGACCACATTATTTATTTCTAATTATACAATCATATGTGTCCTGCCGGGACCACATTCCTTTGTGCATGTACTATAAAAGACTTTCGTCTATTTAGCGAGTTAACTCTGCCTCGATTGCTTTTCTTCACTTTATTTAGTGCTTCTGGCACTCATCTCTCAAGTTTAGCTTTTGGATCCAAATAATCAATTCGAAAGCAATTCTTGAGGCATAATTTATTGTCGACAACTATAATATATTTATTTTACTCTCCTTATATTGACAATCTTCAAGTCAATATCAATATATATTTAAACCAGATTTATTTCATTTCCCATAATATTTGGATCTGGTCGTTCCGTAATCATAGTATTATAATTATTTAGTGCACGTGCAAGTGTACTATGATTCCCGTCTTCAAGACGATCCTCTTCGGGAGGTTTTGTAGTGAAGTGATTTATTAAATTTTTATTCCGCGGATTATCACTTTTAGCACCAATGTATATCTCACGCTTCTATTGTTATGCTTCTAGCATAGATGAATTAATCTCATTAGAGATCTCACGCTTCTAATGAGATGAATTGATCTCATTCAGAGATTTTCGATTCTTAATGGTGCATTTATAATTATCACTCATTTGACAGTTAAGAATATATTGAACTTCTGGTTCATATTCATTAGTGTGTGTGTTTTAATCAATTAAATCCAACAAGATTTTCACGGCATTCTTTTATCATATTATATTCTCCCCCTAATGCCGAAAATATTATTTTAGTTGGATTAGATAATCAACGTACCATTAAAAATTGATCCTCAACTATTGACTCTATATAATTCTTTTTGGACGGAGTATGCATTTATTTTTATTTTTAGTGTCTGTTCGGTACGTTTTGGTGATAAAATAAGCAGCAGATGGGAAATGATTTATTTATCACACACTAATTATATAGGGGGCGACCCAACACTCATGCCTCTATAATTTGAGAATAATTTTGGGTCTTTAAAGATATAGTTTTATTCGCAACATTACATTATATAGCTTTTATAGCTAAATCCGCTAATCAGCTAAGGACAACCTCTAATTCTTTTCGAGAGTGGCACACTCATAATATGGGACCAAAAATTTCAGAGGAGCATGGCTGTTACAAGAATTGAATATTCTCAAGCACCAACTTAAGAAATAATTTGAATTAATTGTGTCACAATTGAACGTGTCTGTTCAATCGCTATATAGACACAATACAATGTTTCATTCTCAGAGGTGACCTTTTAGTTTCAATTACTTTTGGTTTAATATCGTATCGATGACCACGATATTCAAATATTTGGATAAAGATAAATTTTAATGAGCTCTTCTGGACCCAATAATCTGAATATTGTTATCGTTGCTAATGCTTTTCATTTTAATAATCTCCGAGATTAATAAGCATTTAATATTATATTGTTCAACCATTTTTGTCGTCAATATCATAGTATTAACTAGATCAAGAAGCTTCGTAGTTCTTCAGGAACTATAACTCATATAATACAACTCTTGCGCACTAATGAGTAAGATTTTTGTCTCAATAATATCCCACCAGGGAATCTTTATTGGTTGACAAAATAACTACCACACAACTTAATTTTCAAAGTAAAGTCACGATAGATCATAATCATATTAACAAAGATGACACCTTTATCTCAATTATGATTTCGAACCTTCACAATCATCAAAAAATATACTATGCATTTTGATTCAGCTAACCCAAGGAGCTATGCACATACGCAAGTATATATACTGACTCATCAATTTAAATAATGAAGAGAATGATAATTAATGAAGAATTGGGTCATTGGAACAACTAACAGTTGTGATCAACCAACATCAACTAAACTCAACATAACAAACATAGTATGAGCACAACGAATTAAACACAGCAATTTTCACAATAAATCACCATGTAATCAGGCCACGGGCCAATATATAATAAGCCACAATAGGGAGTTAGGGAAAATCTAACCAAAATTAAATAGGCAAGGGAAGAATATGGAGCATTTGTACTCTTCTCTACAGTTTTCCATGCATCTCCATTTCTCTTTTTAAGTGTTCCTTATCTTCATGATTCTTCCAATGAATCATATTAGTCATTTGCTTCCTCATTATCAAAAAGGTGTATCGATTCTATGTCTTTCACAGGTCTTCCTGGTCATTCATAAAAAAAAGAGGAAACAAGCAGCACAAGAAAAATAGCAAAAAAAAACCAAAAATGCGACAAAGAAGAGATTGGAATGTGAGTATCTTCAAGTACACATGTACTCCATAACAATATATGTTGCCGCATTCACATGAACCGATAGTTGTCGAAATGGACAAGTAACTGGGTTCATGTAGTCCGTAGCTATGCAAAATTTCAGGTTAGTACAAACTTCATGTTACTCACATATTGGACAATGAATACAATCAGTGACCATGTGAACATGGATTTTTCTTAGATGATAAACATTTAAGGGCATGCTTTGGGACTACTAAGTACTGTCTTGCATGGCTGAGAAAAGTACATATTTGCAATAATAATTTTAATGCACATACCAGTATACGATGTTCCAAATGGGCATTAGAGAAACAGTATTTGAGTGATGAACATGTGGCTTGTTCTGTTGCAACAGATACCTCACAAATGTGTGCACAACTGGTGGCTTTTACAGCCTGCATTTAAGCTCTTGTAACTGCAATGCGGCGTCTCTTCTTCGGTTTGCGTCCCGGTCTCCCAGCAGCCGATCCCGATGGCGGCGGCGGAGGCTCGGCGGAAATCAAGAGCGAGGTGACTTCCGTCAGCTCCAGCTCCTCAGAATCTCCGTCGTCGTACAAGATCTTGAACAAAGCAGTCGCCGCTTCATATGTTTGCACCAAACCGAATAACTCCCCTCTACTTTGGAACTCCTTCTTCACCTTTTGCCTACATACTCCATTCACCAATTTTTATTTTATTTTTAAAAGGACAAATCCTGAAAAAAAATTAGAAAGTGAAGTCGAATTGAGAAATTAAGAATTAGTAAGCTGGAGAAACCCCAGCAGAATTGATTGATCTTCAATCCAGTATCCGAAATAGCATTGCAGTTCACAGATTGTGTTGAAATCGCGAAGCCATTCGCTGCCGCCATTGTTGCCGGAGAACGGGCTTCGGGTAGCTGGGTTTTTCAAAGGCAGCAGAGTGTGGAAATCGGGCTTCTCAAGAACCTGGCCCCGAAACCTTCCTAGTCAAATTCTTCCAAAGCGCATGAACCTCCAAGGCCCACGCCCTCGCATCTGAGCTCTCCACCTTAGGCAAGAAATCATCAGGCCGGGCCACAAAATCAATCGGGCTCGTGTAAACCAAATCCTCCTCCGCACCACCCAAATACTCCTCCACGAACTGGTTCAATTCCAGAGCCGAAAACGAACCGCTCCCGTTCCTTGGAAGCTTCTGGAAGGATTCGGCTGTGATCAAGAGGTTATGTTTCAGCGATAGATCGACGTACAGTTTTGGATCAAAGTCCTTTGTGTCCGTACGTTTTCTTGTTGGATTTTAGATGATAAAAAAATTAACAAACTCAATGGCAGAGACTCGTGCTGATAACGTGTTGTAATATTAACATAAACAATCAAATAGAAGGGAAGAAGAAAGGAAGAAGAAGAGAAAACTGCATGAGCGGCAATGAGAAACTGTATTTCCTTTTTGATCGTTCAACTTTACAAGTAGGGTTACAAATATATATACAACGGAATAAAATGGTACAAACCCTAATCTATCCGGCCCATTAATAATGTCCATATAATAATATATTTTATAACAGTTCTCATTTTAATTTACCCTCTATCATAATTTTTATATTTAATTTTCACGTAATATACAAATTTCGTGAATTTAAATTTGCAAAATTTGTATGTTATTATGTAAAATAATATAACACATGTGAACGTGTGGACTTAAAAATGTGACGCATATATGACAATGTATATGTATACCCTTGTAACAAAAATTATGGTTCATTGGTTGAAAAGTGGAATAAAACATTGTTTTATGAGGAATTGACATTTTCTTTTAAAGTGTGCAAACATATCAAACAAATAGGATTCATTTTGATTATCTATGGAGAAATGTCCTAAAGTGGATCATATAATGAAAAAAATGAGTACGTAGAGACCAAAACATAAGGAAAAAGAAAGATACATAGAGACTCTCATACTCATGCTTCAACATTAAATTAAATATAACTAAAAGAAGTTGGGTATCCTTTTCTTATTGCCATATGCTAAGTAAATAGTGTTCCACATAATTTTGACATTATAGACATAACTAAGAATGTTTTAAACAAAAAATTGTGGACTTTGCTTTTGTTGCTTTCAAAATAAAAGACATCCTGAATTCTAAATAAATCTCTAAAGAACTTGACATGCGAAAATTACTAAATTAATACATGATAAATGTGTTATAATTTAGTATTCCCTCCGTCCCACTAAGTTTGACATAATTTCTTTATTTGGACGTCCCACTAAGCTTGACACACTCCTAAAATAGTAAAAGTTATCTATTTAAAAAGATGTGGATCATACCACCTTTATCACTCTTACACTATTTTATACACTTTTCTTAATAATCGTGCCCAAAAGTTTTGTGTCATGCTTATTGAGAGGGATGGAGTATATTGTTTTAAAAATAATATCACATTCTAATTTAAAAATTGTTATTGTTTGCTTTAGCAAGATGAGTTTAGTTATTAAATATGTTTGTAAAGTAATAATTAACTTATGTGAAGTTTTAAAACAATTGTATCATGATGTTAGGAAATAATTACCAATATATCGTTTTCCATGAGAGACTAAATTTATTGCATTTTTTATTAGAACCTGTGCACATTGAATAACTATGTGTATACTTGAATCGCCCAAAAGGATGTACAGATGAGGAATATGTTGCTAACATTTCATGATGTTCTATTTAATACTCTATCCTTCCGTTATTTATGTCCTATTTTGATCAAAACTGTAAGAGTTTTTGATCAAAACATAAACATTAATAACGGTCTAGACCATGGGATTGTGGAAGGATTGAGGAGGAAATTAAGTTCCGGTTTTGGAGTTGGTGCTATGTTAGAGGCGACATTATTCATCTTTCTACGTATTGTAATTGGACAAGGAACATGTTGGCTAGTAGTTAGCTGAGAATATAATATTGGGTAAATGAGATTCATCTTGTATCTTATCTCCTTTTTCATCAATAAATGAATTTTTTCATGAGAAAAAATAAATAAATAACGGGACAAGGGAGTATATATAAGTGATACTGAACTATTAATTTTTCTGAAATTTTGCACAACAATCCTGGTCTACATGGATGATCAATTGTAGTGGTAATGCTAAGTGTGCTACTGAATGACCCTCTCTCATTTAAAATGAAACGTCATCACTTTATGCCTTTTAGGTAAATTATAACTTAGCATTATAAAGTTCAACGTCATCGTCACCCTCAATTAATTTTAATGTTGTCATTTCATATTAAATAACACGGAATCATTTAAGTAGCACAATTAATTTTAATACTGTCATACTCGATCGTCTATATACTTTAAATTTTTTACGTGCGATTTCAAAAAAAAATGATAGTTCTTGTATCTTTATATGTAAAATTTTAGCAAAATTGATAATCTTTATAATGCAAATCAAAATTTCTACGTCATATAAAAATTTAAAATGTGATTAACCCATAGTAATTTTTACTCAATATTCAAAGTCTCAAATTGTATTGAGGTATGATTGCATGTTGGCGCTACAAAACCACGTATATACATAACATAAGAGTTCAAAAAACAAGAAATGAAAGTATTGAACCATAATCTCGCAATCAACAAAAATACCCTCAAATTGCCTTTCCTCACAAACCGAAACTGTCCATTTCATTTTTTGTTTGCTTTCAAATTTTCTTCGTTTTTTCTTCACAAGTCAAAAGCAATTCGTAAATGTTAATGTTTCAATCCCATCTGGTGGTGGATGCTTACGATAATCCGTTCTTTGATTCACCCAGACGGGATTCAAGAATCTGTTTTTCAATTATCTGGTCCAATTTAATCATCCATTGTCTTGGATATTACCGCCTCCTTCTGCTGCTTCGTGCAAGCTATAGCAAGATTGCGATATTTTGCTCGGAATTATCGTTGGTTGATTTGGTTTTCTGGGCTTCTCATATGATCAAATGAGCACATTTTCCGAAAATTTCTAGGAATTCTATGCATAATTCCGACATTAAATTGTTGGTTAGAAGGATTTGCAGAATGTGACAAATGTTGGCCTTTAGGAGCAGAAATGAGTTTCGTGTAATGCAATGAGAAGCATTTTGCAGAATTGGGAAGATGAGGTTTCAAATCATCATTATATACATGGCGTTTGTGTTCATGCTTTCGATTTCAGCGGGCGTCGACAATGACTGGGAAGAACGAGAAACCTTACTCGCTTATTTGATCAAATCAGGGGAGATCAACCAGGAGATGGTACATTACAGCTTTCAATTTTATATTCACTTAGCTTTATGTGCATTTCTCTATCACATAAAGCTAAAAGAGAGAGAGAGATGTGTGTTGTTTCTTGATTGTTTTATTATGCCAAGCCGAAAACTGTTGTGTTTGTTGTTGAACAGCTTTGATTTGTTAAGGTATTGGAAACACACTGTTTTCATGGTTTTGTTCTGATAGTGTGTTTTGACTTTGCTAATAAGGTTTACTCATTTTCAGGCTTCAGTAGAGAGATATATGTGTTTCTTCTTGATTGTTTTGTTATGCTGAGCTGAGCTGAATATGATTGTGTTTTCTGTTGATCACCTTTAATTTGTTAAATTATTGGAAACATGTTTTTATGTGATTTATGTGTTGTGAGTTTGTAGTCAGAATCTATGATTTAGTCTCTTCTATTCTTCAAGAAGCTCTCCTTGGATTATGCTCTGGTGTTTTAGCCTGCAATTTCTTCTGCTTTGTGGCAAGTTCATTTCATTTCCCTAGGTTTCACTGCCGCTTCCGGAAATGTAAATTTTGTTTAGCAAGCAATTTGCATAATCCTTTGATGTTCCTGTTTTGTGCTTTTTTTTTTCATCTCTCTTTTCCCATCAATAGACATCACATTCCTAGTGGGGATTGTTGAAATTGAAAAGTGTAAAAACTTGATTATGCCATAATTTATTCTTTTCTCTAAGAATTGCTTTCTGTGAGGAGTGAGTTCTAGTCAGAAAGCCAAAGGTGTTTGAGTGGTTTCAATTTTTCTATGAGAGAGAGCTCCTCTATACTTGTTCATATATCTCTTCCAATTTCAACCAGCCATATAATATAAATAGATGCACATTACCTTTCATCCATGACAAGATTTACATTTAAATGAAGTCATCCCATCTCCCTCCTTTCTGGTTGGCCATAAATGCTCTAATAGGTTATCGACTTTAGGATAGAGATCTATCAGTGTATGTCTTGGACATGCATTGCACCTTATGTGGACAATATCGATTCTTTGTAACCCCATTCAATATCTCGCATTCTAGATATCTCTATTCTGCCATAAATGTCTTAAAGGATTTTAATCCAAAGGGATTTCTTGCTGCAGGCTCAATCGCTATGGAGCGAATGCAGGCATGAGTTACTACGTGCCAAGAAAATGTTGCAAGATATTGAACTTTGTTTCATGAAGGAGAGGTCAACTAGTCGTGAGGAACTTTATGGTGGGTCCTCCAGAATAAAGACACATGATGCTCTCAATGCCATGTGCCCTCAGGTCAAGAAAATCCTTGTAGATTGTTTACGGGATAAAAATCTCGTGCTTCCTGTTACAGGAGAGAAGAAGGATTTCGATACTTGGTATACCAGGTACTTGGGATCTATACCATCTTCTCCGAGAAGGCGTGAGTTAGCTGAGAAATCTGGAGAAGCTGCTGATCCACTCCCAACCATCATTCTTGCTGTTAGTGTAACTGCATCTGTGACCTTTATTGTTTCTATTGTGCTGTTTTACTTCTGCTGCGCGGGTAGCTTTGCAGTAGGCCGAAATGATGAGAGACCTCTCCTTAGCTTAACCTTAAGCGACAATTCTGTTGGTACATTATTATGTTTTTCTTCACATCATTTAGATTGCTGCAACTCATCCTTTTCCCTATTTTCTCTCACTCTTGCTTGTTTCCTTGATGCTTTTTAGCCTCTTCGCGGAAGTCAATTACTGTAGGAGCAGCAGGAAATGAAGAGAAGCTTCGTAGTCAGTCTTTTAACAACAGCCTGAGCCACACCAAAAGTAGCGAGAACTTATTCTTGGACTCTCGTTCTCTGGGAAATTTATGCCATAGCAGAAGCAGCGGCAACTTATTATTCTTAGAGTCGAATAGTTTAAAGGATTCACATGCTCTGAACAGCTCACATTCTTTGAATGATTCTAAGAGTGATTCACTTTCTCTGATCACTTCAAAGAGAGACTTCTCTCTTGGAAGCAGTGCAGATGATTCTACGAAAACCATGGAAGCTTCTAACCAAGCGCCAGCTGGAGTGGTAGGCACACCCGTATTTCCACCTCTAAAGCCACCTCCCGGAAGGGTAATACCTCCAAGTCCTCCTCTAGCTAGTGCAGCTGCCCCTCCACCCTCAGCTCCAATGCCTCCACCACCACCAGAATCATCTCTCAGAGCACCACCACAGCTAGGTTCAATGCCGCCACCACCACCACCGGGTCCAAGAGCTCCACCACCATCACTAAATGCTCCTGCACCACCGCCAATCCCTCCCAGTGGAGGTTCTGCTGGTCCACGTCCACCGGGACCTCCACCCCCTGGACCACCTCCCCCACCTGGCCCCAGGGGTGGTGGTCCTCGTCCTCCAGGGCCCCCACCACCTCCAGGTGGTCGTGGTCCTCGTCCGCCCGGGCCCCCACCGCCAGGTGGCATAAGGCCTCCTAGAGGTCCAGGGGCACATCACGCACCGAGTTCTTCTGAGGGAGATCTTGATCTTGGTGCTAATAAAACTAAGTTGAAACCTTTCTTCTGGGACAAGGTAAATGCCAGTGCTGATGATTCAATGGTTTGGAATCAGATCAAAGCCGGATCTTTCCAGTAAGTTTGGATATAGCCTTTTCAAATGTTTAAGGAATTTTCTTTTTCTTATGTGAACTTGTTATTGACATATAACAAACCTTCTGAACAGGTTTAATGAAGAGATGATTGAAACTCTATTTGGATATACCCCTACAGGGAAAAACAAGCTTCCAGTGAAGAAAGATTCTGCCCAAGAGGCTCCTAAGTTCATTCAAATTATTGATGCCAAGAAGGCACAAAATCTTTCAATTCTGCTGAAAGCATTAAATGTGACTACAACAGAAGTCCGTGACGCACTTGAAGAAGGTTATTTTGCCTCCCGTTTTCTCTGTTAATTTGCCAGATGATTGTTCAGTGGAAGATATAATTTAGTACTAAGTGGAGGTTTTTTTTGAAGAATCATTTGTTAATGAAAAACAATTATGTGTAACTAACGTCGGCACTCATTTGACATATTTTAACAAGGATGGAGAAAAATTATACTATCCTCCCATCTAAAGTGTGTCACTTTCCTTTTGGATTTTCCAATTAGAATTGTGTCATGTCATTTTAGGAAATAATTATCCCTTGATAAGAGTTGGACACACTTGACTTTTTATCTATTTAACCACGATATATCCTTCTCCGAATACTTGTGCTGAAAAGAAATGAGTCGTTTGTAATGGGACGGAGGGAGTATTATATATGCATTACATTTATATTGAAAAATGAATATTGATTCTAGTCTGCTCTTCATAGTAAATTTGAGGACTTAATAACTATCCTAAGGAAAGTTGGACCACACAAACCTGTAGTCTATTGCATCAAACATTTTTACCAATAAGAAATATTTGGACATGGTATCCTTATCTTGTGGTTTCTGTGATTGTTCAATTACTCGACCTCTTTGTATAGTGGCTTATGTAGACTTTCTCTAAAGTATTTCTGCTCATGTTCTCCTTTACTCGGTCATAAACTTCTTCACATCGCTCGAATTATTTAGGTAATGAGCTTCCTGCGGAACTTATCCAGACTTTGTTAAAGATGGCACCTACTGCCGAAGAAGAGTTGAAACTGAGACTCTTCACTGGCGAGTTGACACAGCTAGGTCCTGCAGAACGCTTTCTAAAGGTCATGGTCGATGTTCCGTTCGCATTTAAGAGGCTAGAATGTATATGTTTCATGAGCACCCTTGAGGAGGAGTCGGCATCATTGAGAGAGTCTTTTGCGGTGTTGGAGGTATGGTTAACCTTAATGATACATGATAAGAGTTTTCGTATATTCTTTTGTTTTAGTGTACTAGTGTCAACCTGCAATGGATTAGAATACGCTAAGTAGATATATCGAGACGTGGATAGCCGACACATATCTTTGGTATCATTATCGTAGAATGCAAGAACTTTGGCTCTTTTATGGTTCTCAACGTGCACTTAAACGTGACTGTAGTGACACTGTGACAGAAACTTTAAGGTGTAGCAATTTTGACATGATTTTCATTTTCGACCAAAAACTTTAAGTTATTGCATGTCGCAGGCTGCTTGCAATGAATTACGGAAAAATAGATTGTTTCTCAAACTTCTTGAGGCAGTTCTTAAAACCGGAAATCGCATGAATAGCGGAACATTCCGTGGTGGAGCACAAGCATTTAAGCTCGACACGCTTCTAAAGTTATCAGATGTGAAAGGAATAGATGGAAAAACTACCCTGCTCCACTTTGTCGTTCAAGAAATGATCCGAGGGGAAGGCATACGAGCTGCTCGAGCAGCTAGAGAAATGCGGAGCATGTCCAGCGTCATGTCCGAAGATCTAAACAACGATGATTCAAACATAGAGTCGGACGAGCATTTAAGGAGCCTCGGTCTTCAGGTCGTCTCACGTCTCGGAGATGATCTCGAGTATGTCAAAAGAGCTGCAAATTTAGATGTCGATGGCATAACTGGAACAGTTGGGAGGCTCGGTCATGGACTCGTAAAAGCACGGGATTTTCTGAACACGGAGATGAAGAGCATAGAGGAAGAAGACAAAGGGTTTAAAGAAACACTAAGGAGCTTTGTGGAGAGTTCTGAGGGTAATGTTAAGAAGTTGCTAGAGGAAGAGAAGCGAATAGCAGCGCTGATCAAAAGCACAGCGGATTACTTTCATGGAAATTCGGGCAAGGAAGAAGGGTTGAGAGTGTTCACGATCGTTCGTGATTTCCTTGTGATATTAGATAAAGTGTGCCTTGAAGTGAAAGCCACACCAGCAAAGCCAAAGCAGGAGAAGCCTAAAGAGGAGGAGAAGCCTAAAGAGGAAGAGAAGCCTAAAGAGGAGAAGCCTAAAGTGGAGGAGAAACGTGATGCATCAACAACGAAAGACGACGAAAAGCTTAGTGCTTCGAAGCCTGCTGCATCTTCGACCAATGCAGAGAAGGGTGCTGCTAATTCGGATAGTTCAGATAGTTCGGATGATTCAGATGAGTCGGATGATTCAAGTTCAGATGAGGATAAGCCGAATACATCAAGTACAAAAGAAGTGAAAGTAGTTGCTGCACCTCCGGATTCTCAGAAACCCACTCCTCTGCCCCCCGCCATACCTGATGCGCATCCGGATAGTTCAGATGATTCGGATGAGTCGGATGATTCGAGTTCAGAAGAAGAGGATAATAAGGCTAACACATCAGCTACGAAAGAGGAGAAAGCAGTCAATATGCCTCCGGATTCTGAGCAGTCTCCTCCACCACAGGTGCAGCCAAGAGTAGACAAAGACAAGGAGTGATGGTATTGGTAGTTGAATCAGAAAATATTGAAAAAGAAGGAATGTGAGTAAGCCTCGTCTTAGAGATAGATGTAATTGTTGTTGTTTGTATGTTTTTAAAAGTGGTGTTTCTTTTCTGCTGTTTGTAATACTTGTTATGCTTCTTTTAGATTTGTAGAAATAGATGTAAATTGTTCTAAGATCAGCACAGCACCTCCTTTCTTTATTACATATATTTGTAGATCACTCAAATTTCAAATCTTTGGTTCATTCTCTCCTTTTTTGTCCTTTATGCAGAAAGATAAACTAATAAACAAATAAAATAAAATAAAAATTTATTAGATTAAATTTTAAAATACTCACAATTTTATATGTATTTGGGTTAAAAATACTTACAAATACTAAAATTTTCATACACTCCATTCGTTTACAAAAATAATTTACGTTTTGACTCGATACGGATTTTAATAATGTGTTTTGACTTTAACGGGGATATGTAATGTATGGAGTTTGAATTCCACTTGATATATTATTTTAAATTGTATTGTGTGTAGTTAGTGGACTTTGAGTTCCCCTTAACAATTCAGATTATTTATTGTCTAATAATGTGACATCTCCTATTAGATTAATAAAATAATATGTGACATAATTAATGATTTAAAATATAAAATAAATATTTTTCTTTTATATAATCTAAATTTTAAACCTTAATTTTGACACGTATGACTATCTTATGAATGCGATAAAAAATGTTACACCTTTAGCCAATAGATAATCTCATTCACCTAGTTAATATATAGAAACTAAATTGGATGTATTCTTATACTCCTTCCGTCCACGATCTTTCTTCCCAAGTTTCCTTATTGGTCCGTCCACCAAGTTTCTTCCCACATCCTTTCTATTTTTGGCAACTCTTTACTCCACTCACAACTCAACACATCATCAATAATGTGGGCCTCATTTTCCACTAACTACACACTATTCAATATATAATCATTAATGTGGGCCCCTTATTCCACTCACTACTCTATACACTTTACACATCATCAATAAAGTGGACCCCATTCTCCACTAACTATACAACATTCAATACATTTTACCTTTTATCAACTAAGTCAACATAATTTCTTAAAACCCGTGTCGGGTCAATGTGGGAAGATCAATTGTGGACGGAGGGAGTAGTGAATAATCACTAAGGGTTTGATGTACAATGAGTTTTGATCACTTCTAACTTAAAGACTATCATCTATCAAACTAGATCTCCATCTTCAGTTACAAAATTGTTCTAACTCTAAAGAATATTTGAAAGATGAATTACAGAGATTACAAAGTATTCTATGATTTTTATATTTGAGAGCTAAGAGCTTTGAGATCGTTTGAGGGTTTAATGAGTTTTGATTGCGCGAGTAACCAGTGTTTGAAATCATCGATGTATTGAAGTATTTATAATTATCTCTCATGGATGTAGCTGTTGGATAGATCGATGTTATTTGTTGAAATTCTTCCAATTGTATATTTGTCCTCTTTACCATTTTTTGTGTCTGCAATCATGATCTGGTATGGCGGTTTGCAATATTTTTCTTAAGTTGAAATTGATAGATCCCATATGAGGGGCTAACAAATTTTCAGGATTCACAAGACTAAATAAATTAATAAATCATGCAACACATTGAAGAGATAAAAGTATAAAAATCGACTCATAGGCATGATAGAAACTGTATGAGGGGCTCATAAATGCGCAGGATCCACATGTTTAATTAATTATATAAATAATTAATTTTTAATCACATAATACCACATAGGATAATATAATTGCAAAATTTAAATAATTATACATTTCTCCTTCGCTAGTCCTTCGCTTGAGGAGAAACGAATTGGATTGTTAGCTATCGAACAACAATCCACACCGTAGGAATCTTCACTTGATCTCCTTCAATCCTGTTTTGGAAACTTCTAACATATTCTCAATCTACTATTTGAATATCGTGTGGGCGAATAATCTATCAAGTATTTTAGGAGAACAAGAACAGAAAATTAGAGCGTTGAATACTCTTATATTTTTCTAAAAATGGAGAGAGTTTTTCTCTCTATAGGGGCCGAAAATTATAGCTATGGAGGAGAGGATTTTCGGCCCTCTCATGTATCCTATTTATTGATATTTTGGGCTAGATTAGAGTTTTTAAGTTGAATGGATAAGATCCAAAATAATAGAATTGAAATACTCAATTTTATCTATCTACAATTTCATCTATTATTCAAATTCAAATTTTGAATAATTTAAAACTAATTTGACTTAATCAAATCCATAACTTAATTAAATTAATTTTCAAGCCACTTTGGGGCCCAATTAAATTTAATTAATTGTTTGGTCCAATTTAGACTTAAATTAATTAATTCAAGTTAATTTAACTTCAGACTAATTTCTCTATGGAAATGCAATAAAATGTAATTCTATTATAAATATTTATCGATTCCACTATAGGATAAATATTGAACTCATCTTAATCCATCCAAATTACGGATGTAACCCTCTTGTCATTAATTATTTCTCGCGTTTAAGATTTACTAAATCCATTAATTAATTGAGTTCGCTGACAACTCACAATTAATTAATATATTTATTCGTAATTGATCCGATTCAGACCTTCATTATTACATACGGAATAAATTCCAACCGGCCGGGTTTCTTATGCAATAAACCTTTCTGAACGCCTCACGCGGATTTAATCAACTCATGTTAATCGAGGAGCGATTATGTTCGAATGACAATCGAGCATTTCTAGGTAAGTCAATCACTACCGCTCAAGACATCACTATTTTGGTTACGAAAAATCCACAAGCGTAGATGAATCAAAGCAGCGTCTAATCAGCTGCATATACTAATGTCATCGTCACAGATTAAGAAATGACTAATTTCCGAGACCTCTTTCAAAGCAACAACACGTAGGACTTATCTCACTATGAAACATCTCAATACATATACGCAAAGCATGTGTATCCGCTTATACATATCAATATCATTATGCGGGCTCAAGTCAGCTCTCGCATCAAATGATACTATTGTTTAGCCTCATTTTGGTCATCTAAACTCGTATTTTCTTTGTCTTTATTCTTGTTATTTTCCCATTTTGCATGTTGTTTCGGACTAGATTTACGCTTCATTTTATGTTTTAGGATCACGAGCTTAGACAAATATTAAAGTTGGAAACGGGACGAGAAAAGATCGAGAAATGATGAAAGAATGAAGATTAGAGCCGAGAGCACTAGTCAGCGGTCGTGTAGCCCTAAGCGGCCGCTGACTAGGTGAGGGTGTCCCAGACCGAGCCACGGTCGAGCCAAGCGCCGAGCCAGCGCAAGTCAGGGCTAGCGATCGCTGACCCCAGTGGCTGACTCGGGCCAGCGCCAACCACCTCAGCGGATTGCGCGGGACGAGCATCTAACCGAGCCACTCAGCGGTCGCTAACCTTGAGCGGCCGCTGACCCTCCTTCTCGCAGATAAATAGTCGACGAGTTTCACAGTTTGAAGACATATTTTTCCAAATATTTTGCACTTATATTTTGAGCACCTCTCGACATATTGTTCTAGGGTCGAGACTTCTGATTTTTAGTTTGTCGTTTTTAGTTTAGTATTCAAATTCGAAGGATAGTCGATTGCAATACTCTAGTTCATTATTTTTCCGTTTATCATTGTGGATTCAAGTTCGTTCCAGTTTATGAATAAAATTCATTTCCGTTTATTATTTTGGGTTCGTTTTTACTATTGAGTCCCTTTATATGTTTATGCTTTCACGTTTCTGTTTCGTTTGTTTATTCTATGTTCTCTTTGGTTTCAAATTCCAAAGTACTTTCTACGTTCTTTTTAATTTCAAATTTCAAGTTACTTTTATTCTCTCCAATTCGCAACTCATTTTCTTAGTTAAGCAATTCGTTTCTTCATTTAATTTTATTAGTTTAATATTTACATTCTTTCGTAATTTATATTCTTTATCTAGTTTTAAAACCTTCCAACGATCTTTTACTTGCTTTCCTTTTGAACAAAGAGTTAAATTGCCCTGCTAAGTCTTCTTTGAGAATACGACTTGGGTTGACTTATCATTACTAGACGACCTCGTTAGATTGCGAGCGACTCAAAATAATTTTATTCGAACAACCGCAACCTTTACCGACTAAACTGTCCAAGTCTCTCTAGACTGTGAGCTTTATACTACAAAAGATCCGACTGTATTACCTTCTGTGATAATCGATCCACCACACAGTCTACAATTGCAGTAAATGGATTTGTTTGCAATTCAATATATAAAGATAATAAATATCAAACCAATTATATAAACACTTATTCTCATTAAAATGAAACTGAAAACAAGTCTGATACATCGTCCAAGCATAAAATTGATAGAACTCGTATGAGGGGCTTATAATTACGCAGGATCCACATTTTTAATTAATCATACGAATAATTAATTCTTAACAATTAATACCACATAGGAGAATATAATTACGGAATAATTAAATTATACCTTCTCATTTACAACTCCTCCGCTTGTGGAGAAACGATTTTGATCGTTAGCTATCGAACATCAATCCACACCGATGGAATTCTTCACACTTTCTCCTTCCATCCAACCTTGAAAACTTTTAACCTATTCCCAATCTATATACTAGAATATCGTGTAGGAGAATCTATCTTGTAATTAAGGAGAAAAGAAGAACGAAAATTAGAGCGTTGAATACTCTGTACAATTTTCAAAAATAGAGAATTATTTCTCTATGATGATGGCCGAAAATTATGAGGGGAGAAGAGAGAATTTTCAGCCCCTTCTAAGTCTCCTTTTATAAATAGGGCTAGGTTAGAGCTTGTAAGGTGAATGAATAAGATCCCAAATAATAGAAATAATATCCCACTTTAATCTCCTGCAGTTTCCATCTATTATTCAAATTCAAATTTGAATAATTCAAAGTTAATTTTGAATTGGTGATAATTTAATTAAATTAATTTCCAAGTCACTTTTGGGCCCAATTAAATTTAATTAATTGTTTGGTCCAACTTAGACTTAAATTAATTAATTTAAATTAATTTGACCTTAAATTAATTACTATATGAAAATGCAATAAAATGTAATTCTATTATAAATATTTATCGACTCCACTATATGATATATATTGAACTTATCTTCATCCATTCAATTACGGATGTAACCATCGTATCATTAATTATTTCCTGCGTTTAAGGTTTTCTAAATCAATTAATTAATTGAGTTTGCCAACAACTCACAATTAATTAATATATTTATTCATGAGTGATCCGGTTCAGACCTTAATTATGACATACGGAATAAATTCCAACCGACCGGCTTTCTTATGCAATAAACCTTTCTGAACGCCTCACGCAGATTTAATCAACTCGTGTTAATAGAGACGTGATTCTGTTCGACTGACAAAATCGAGCACTTCGATCTATGCCAATCACTATCACCCAAGACATCACTATTTTGGATTAAAACCCGCAAGCGTAGATGAATCAAAACAGCGTCTAATCAGCCGCATATACTAATGTCATCGTCACAGATTAAGAACTAACTAATTTCTGAGACCTCGTTATAAGCAACAACACGTAGAACTGATCTCACTGTGAAACCTCTCAATATGTATATGCAAAACATGTGTATCCTCTTATACATATCAATATCATTATGCGGTCTAAGGTCAGCTCTCACATCAAATGATACCGCAACCTTTACCGACTAGACTGTGAGATTTATACTATAAAGGATCCGACTGTGTTACCTTCTGTGATCATCGATCCACCACACAATTTACAATTGCAGTAAATGGACTTGTTTGCAATTCAATATATAAAGATAATAAATAACAAACCAATGATAGAAATATTTATTCTCATTAAAATGAAACGTGAAAACAAGTCCCATACATCGTCTAAGCATAAAGAATGCTTTGAGGTATACAAACCCTAACAAGGCATGCGTCTAAGAGATCGAATTTATACATCTTACAAACGCTAACCATCAATCGGATAAATGATCTGAATCGTTAGCCGCGAACATTCCGACCTTAGAAAATTTTAACTTATGACTTTTCCCTACAGTCCGACTATCGTGTGAACAATAATCTTTCATGGTTTATCAAAATGGAGGGGATTCAAAAATATTGGTTGTGGAACAAAAAATACCAAAAAGTTCGAATTCACAGCTAATAACATTGCCTTCCCTTGACCATGGATACCGAGACCATTGCCCGGCTTGTCCTGTTGACGCTTGCCCTGTCCGATCTCCCATGGATTTCTTGGTTTTGTTTTTCCCTTTATTGACCCTTTTTATTAGTAAGGTTGTCAAAAGGTAGGTTTCTTACTTAGTTCTTGTGCGCTAACTAAGGTTTGAAGACAAGGTGATAAATTCCACATCTTCCCCTCTCATGGGGTAATACCTTAATACCCTATTTTCGAAAATGTGCAGTATAGTGGCCTATTACTCAGTGTGTGCAAAGGTGATAAAATCAGTCACCCTCTCCACTTTATTTATAGATGTATTTTTGGGTCATGTAAAATTTTATAAGGAGAATGAGTTTGAACCGGCAACATAAAAGTCAATCCATTAATATTTTCAATAGTTCTCTGATTAATGGCTCGCTCATTTAAGACTATCAATTAATTAATTTAGGAATCATTATATTAATTAGATTTCATATTATTATTTATCAACTGTACTATAAGATAAATATTGAACTATTATGTACTCAATCAAATTGCGAGCATAACCTCATTTCATCATAACGCGTGTAAGATTTAATATCCATTAATTAATTAAAGTCCGCTCACAACTTATATTAATTAATATATTTATTTAGGAGTGATCTGATTCAAAACTTTATTATTATATATGGAATAAATTCCAACATTTCAGGTTTCTTATATAATAAATATTTATGAACGTCTCATGCGGATATAATCAACTCGGTTCGGCGAGACGAGATTTTAGGCAATAACATCCCATCACTTCTCGTTAAACCATTCACCTCTACCCAAAATATTATTGTATAAGGTTACAAAAAACCCGCAAGTACAAATAAATCAAAACAATGCATAATCAACAATGTATAATTAATGTTTCTCACATAGATTAAGAAATTAAAAAATTTGAGACCTTGTTCTTCAGTATCAAAACAAAATATTTTCTCACTGTGAAACCACATAATACAGATGTGCAATACATGTATTACAACATAAATGCAGTAATATCATTATGTCGGCTAAGGTAAGCTCTTACATCGCAGTGATACTACAACCTTTCACGATTAGATTGTCTAAGTATTTATGAGCTGTGAACTTTATTCTACCAAAGAACCGACTGTTTTACCTTCTGAGATCATCGATCCATCTCACAATGTAAAATGTAGAAAATGAACTTGTTTGCAATATAATTAATTGAAAGATAATAAATCACAAAGCAATGATAAAAATTCATTTTCATTAAATGGAAGTGAAAACAAGTCTCTTACAATACTCAAACATAAAACATGATTTGTAGTATACAAACCCTAACAGAACCCTAATAGAAATACCTAGTTATAGCATGTTTGACTTGAAGTACAATCTTTTAGTGTGTTGAAATATTAATGTTAACTTCATATATTGGGAAGTAAACTTAACATTTTCTAACATGTAATTGACTATAAGTGCAACTTTCGTTTCATAAGACCTTCAGTACAACTACAATTTGATGTCCTTCAGTATCAAATGTTCAACCTTCAAAATTTTGTTCTCTAGGCTTCAGTTTTGGGTGTCCTAGAATGATAGATTCTACGACAAAATCACAAGTGCACTATATATATGGGGGAGAAACCCGCTTGGCCAGCGATCACTAGGGGGTAGCGCTCGCTACCCCCATGTTCTGTCTTGAAAATTTTCGTGGGGGCTAGCGGCCGCTAGGGGCCAGCGGTCGCTAGCCCCATGTTCTGTCCCAGTTTCTTTTAAGGAGGCCAGCGGCCGCTAAGGGCTAGCGGTCGCTAGCCCCATGTTTTGTCTTGGTTCTCTCCCTTCGAGCCAGACCGCTGGGGGCTAGCGGCCACTAGGCTTACTCTCTGCCCGAGCCAAACATTTTTCTCCTCTTTTTCCTACTTTTCGTCCTCGTTTCTCTTCTCGAACCTTATTATCTACGTTTGTCAAACTTTACCTACAATGTGAAAATACGACAACTAAAGAATCAAATAGAAAATATACATATGATAATATCGACTCAATTTGTGCGAGAAACGAGACCGAAAATGGATAAAACAACTTAGATCATCTTTGAGGTGAGATTTTGAAATGTGAATCAAAACAATTATAAATATTTTCCAACAAGTCATAAAATAACATTTTAATTTGCAATTCTAATATTTTTTTAAGGTGCTTATAACCACTATCAAGTTACGGTTTCAAAATAATTGACTCGCGAACAAAAAAATTCAGTTATAGTTCGAATCTTAACTGTGAATACCTGTATATGTCATTAACAAAATGAAAAAAATAAAATGCGAGAAAAAAAATATTTATTTATTTTCTATTTATACCACCAAAAAGATAAATAGACCACAATGTTCAATCATTTCATTTTTTCTCTCATCCAATTTTATCTATAAGATTGTGAGACTTGTAGCTTTCATCTTTGTCCATCATATTTTAGATAGATTTTAAGATTAAATAACTATATATTTTACATAAATTAAAAATATAATATAATCACAAAAATTCGTATTTTTTCATCATCTAGTTATATTTTCATAAATAAAATAATTATCTCATTTTCTTTACCTATCCATGTGACATTCGTGATAGTGAAAATTAAAGCATTTGATAATAAAATCACATGGCTTTCTTAATGGTGAAAATTAAAGCATTCAACGATAAAATTACATGGCCTTCTTGACGGTGAAAATTAAAGCATTCAACATCATATCTATATATTTCCTCATATGCATATTGCATGGTATCATTAAAGTCTTGTTCTTATATGTTGGAATATGAAATGAAATACTATAAATGAAGAAAGCAAATATGAAGAAGAAGAAGAAAAGATATAGAAAATAGATTTTATTATTGTGAATTGAGTTTCTACACGCCATCTATCATCTATTTATAGATGAAAATAACCACCTCAACAAACTAGTAACAACTAGGGAATCTTATCTAACAAACTCTAGTCTGGATGCTTCATGAACCAACTCTTGGTTATTGTCGACACTTCATGCAACGTCTCGATCATTCATACACCTTCTCATAGCTATAATATCCACCTTCATGCAAACCATACAACGTCTCCTTTAATACGTCTAATACGCCCCCGTAGAAACCTAGCCCGATTGAGCTAAGGTCTGCAACTTAAGTTTTTGTCTCATAAAACAAAAACGAACTTCAGGCAACAATTTAATAAACAAATCAGTTATCTGATCTGTTGCAGGAACGTGACCAACGTCAATTATCTTAGCCTAAACCTTCTCCCACACAAAGTGCACATCGACATCAATGTGCTTCGTTCTAGCATGAAACACGGGATTAGACGCCAAAGCTACTGCACTTATGTTGTCACACCACAACTTCGGAAGGGCAAAAATATGAATGCCAAGTTCGGAGCCTAGAGCTTGTATCCACACAACATCAGTAGACACATCAACTAAAGCTCTATATTCAGACTCCGTACTTCTCTGAGCCACCACTTCTTGCTTTTTCGAGCTCCATACAACCAAATTTGAGCCAAAAAAAATACACAATGACCACCTATGGAGCGCTTATCATCAATGCAACTAGCTCAATCCGCATCACAATAAGCTTCCAACACATGAGAGCAGGATGGTTGAAAGTGTAATGTCAACCGTAGAGTCCCCTTGTGATATCTTAGAAGATGTTTACACGCTTTCCAGTGAACATATGTGGGAGCAACTACAAACTGAGTTAGTTTGTTAATGGGAAAAGAGATGCCAAACCTTGTGAGTGTAAGATACTGCAAGACTCCAACCACACTTCGATAGAGCGTAGCATCCGAGAAGGGAAGGCCTTGATATTTAGAGAGTTTCACAGCTGCACTCATAGGGTTAGCACAAGAATTACAGTCTAACATATTTGTTTTGTGCAAAAGTTGAAGAATATACTTTTGCTGACACAAGGAGAAGATAGAATCTGAGCTTCTAACAACCTCAATCCCCAAGAAATATCTAGCTTCTCATAAGGACTTTAGAGCAAAATCCTTGTTTAGAAGATCAATAAGCTCCAACACTTTAGCAGAATCTTCACCAGTAATGAGAATATCATCAACATAAATGAGCACCAATGTGAGAATATCATTCACTCTTCTATGAAAAAGAGAGAAATCAGACAATGATTGACTGAAACCAAGTGCATATAAGCAGCTCCGAAGTCTATCATACCAAGCTCTTGGTGCCTGTTTCAACCCATGGAGAGATTTATGCAGCTTATATACATGAGTATGATGGTCTTTGTCAACAAAACCAATAGGCTGAGTCATATAGATATTATCATCAAGTACCCCATTCAAGAAGGCATTATTGATGTCAATTTTCTATATAGACCAATTATATGTTGCAGCTAAAGAGAAGACAAGCCTAATAGTAGTTGGCTTTACTACTCGACTAAACATTTCCATAAAATCAATATATGTCTCTTGCTCAAAACCTCTTGCCACCAGTCGAGCTTTAAGTTTATCAAGCGAGCCATCAACCTTGGTTTTAACTATGTACACCCATTTGTTGCTTATGACTTTCATATCCGAAGAATAGGGCACCAAAGACCATGTATTATTGCTTTGAAGTGCTGAGAACTCATCATTCATAGTAGCTAGCCAAGCTGGACTAGCAAGTGCCTCATCATATTGTTGTGGATGAATGTATGGACAAGGATGCTGAAACTTGATACCTAAGGTGCTAAGATAAGAAACTAAGGGACGAAATTTCCCCCCCCCCCCCAATCTGTTTGAAATGTTTTGACACAAGAAGAGAACTGACACTGGACCATAGCAATGAATTGTTGAATTATTTTACTTGCTTCAGATTTGTTAACCATTGGATATATCCATGTAAAGCGAGTAAAATCATCAACAAAGTGAATATAATACTTGAAAGAGGATGAAACAACAGTTGCAGGTCCCTAAACATCAGAGTGAACAAGGTCAAAAGGTTTATTAGTTTTAACAAGCTGAGACACATGTGCTTTTTGATGTAGCTTTCCAACCTTACATGCCTCACAAAAACTAAGAGCACTAGAACAGAAAGGAACAGACATGTATTTACAAATTTTTGAAAGAATAGTAAAACTAGGATGACCTAAGGCTTGATGAAGAGTATTCACTTGTGTCCTGCATACCCCTGCAAACTTGAGACATGAAGAAGTAGAGGGAACTGGAGAGGACAAGGTAAGAGATGACTTTGCAGAAATCTTGTGATCTGGAACTTTGGGGTAGAAACGAGAGAGATCAAGTTGATAGAGGCCCTGAGATAGTTACCCCTTCAGTAGTGGCTTGAGAGTGGTTTTGTCCTTTACCAAAGAGAAGTTACAATGAAACTCTATGAACACATTATTGTCCTTAGTGAATTGTGATGTGCTAAGGAGATTTTTAGTGATTTGTGGAACATAGAGGATATGATTGAGCATTAAGGAAGAACCACAGTCTAGAGGAATTGAAGTATTACCTATAAAGGAGATAGGAAGGGTATTACCATCGCCTACCATGAGCTTCTCATTCCCAGAGTAGTCACAGCTTAGATCAAGGTTTTGTAGTCCTTTGGTGATGTGTGCAGAAGCTCCACTATCCATAAACCAAACTCCATCATTTGCACTATGATCATTAGAGAAATCAGCAGTAAAATCTTGAGGATTAGAAGTAAGAGAAACATCCCGACTTGTGAAGTGCACATCAAAACGTTTGTAGCATTTAATGGGTACATAACCAGGTCTGCCACAAAGCTGCATATAATGGTTTTGGATGAGTAGTTTATGTTACTTCCATTAGTATTTGAGCTTTCTCATACATTTCCTCGATACACCACATTAACACTATTATTGGAAGGAGACAACACCTCCAACTGTTGTTGCAACCGAACCTCATAGGATTGAAACAAGAGTTGTAGCTCTTGAGGATTTAAGATATATGGCCTATTCATAACATTCACCACCAACACCTCATAATCAGCTCCAAAACCAGCGAGCAAGTACATCACCAGATCTTCCTCACAAACGTGTTGACCAACCGTAGACAGTTGATCGGCATAGCTGCTCATTTTCATGAAATACTCCTCTACAGTCAGATTTTCTTTCTTCGTGGATTGTAATATCATTCGCAGCTGCATAATTCGAGCTCTGGAATGTGATAAGACCAAGCGTTCGAGAACAACCCAAAGTTCTCTAGCAGTAGCACACCTCACAATATGTTCGAGCATAGTTTCTCCTATAGAGGAAACCAACCATCCGAGAAGCAATTGATCCTTCTTAATCCAATTAGCATAGGCTGGATTCGGAGACGAAGAACTTGAGGAACTAGCTAAAAACGGTGGAGGCGAGAGAGAGGAATTTGAAATATGCTCATCAAATCCATGAGCACGTATGATTGGAAGGACTTGAGCTCTCCAGAATGTGTAGTTATTTCGATCAAGTTTGAGAGGTACAGGAGAACAATGTGGAAGAAGAGGTTGAGAAAGAGGATAAGCGGAAGACATGATTGGATCGAGAAAAATCAAGTAAACTGAATTTTGGCAATTGATACCATGTTGGCATATGAAATGAAGTACTGTAAAAGAAGAAAGCAAAGATGAAGAAGAAGAAGAAAAAAAAATATAGAAGACATAGATTTTATTATTGTGAATTGAGTTTCCACACGCCATCTATCATCTATTTATAGATGAAGGTAACCACCTCAACAAACTAGTAACAGCTACGGGATCTTATCTAACAAACTATAGTCTAGATGCTTTATGAGCCAACTCTCGGTTATTCTCGACACTTCATGCAACGTCTCTATCATTCATGCACCTTCTCATAGCTATAATATGCACCTTCATGCAAACCATGCAACGTCTCCTTTAATACTTCTGATATTATACTTAAATATCAAATTCATTATTTTTAGATGACATCAAGTTCTACTTTTGATGGTTACAATTTGATCCACTATATGATTGGGAAGAAAGTACTGTTGAACAAAATCCAAGAACTGATCACATATCAAATATATTCGAGAATCACAAGTACAAAAGCACAAGTTGTTTGTTCTATATCAAGAGGGTACTTGAAAATATTTGTCGTTCTATAAGCTCGTTTTGTTTTTATCAAGCACTCGTGTCTCATTTGAGATCATGGTATTACGAGAAAAATCACGATAGTTTGCATAATCATCCACAATATGACTGTAAAAGATGAAAGAAGCACATAATTAAACTATCAAGATCATATCAAGATTAACTCATACATAATATTCACCAAAATGAAAATAAAAAAGAACTAGTGATTTTATATACTCTACAAATACGATTTCAAGCTTATTAAACTACTATATGAATACACGGATACAACTTTGTAAAATACAGAAGTTTGTAGCGCTCTTATACACAACTTGATTGAGCGGATATGACAAAATTTTGACAATCGAGACTGGATATTTTTTTCGATTATTTGAAGAATAATGGTTTAAATTTAATTTTGCTATTTTTTTATTATTTAAATTTTTGTTCATAGTTTGTTTATTTTGTTGTTTTTATATTAATATATCATTTTTATGATTGTTTTAATTATTAACTATTTATTAATATTATTTTTATTACTATTAATAATATTATGTATATTTCATAGATGAAAAATATATATATAATTAAATGCTCCATGATGACTTACAAAAATATGTGTGGTTGATTTAGTAAACATGTGGGGTATGAATTGGAGAGAAATTAATTAAATATTGAAGTGATATAATTAAGGGTGAAAATTTGGGACCGGAATTTATGATTTTTCTGATCCTGACCCGAGTTTCAAATTTTTCGGAATTGCGACCAAGATTGGAAAATTGGGAATTTTCGGGTCTCGGGAGTCCCGAATCCCGATTAGGACTCCCGATTTTCCGAAATCAATTTTGGAATTCGTGAAATTTATTACCATTTGGAAATTTTTGGTTCCATTTGAGAATTCGAGACTATTCTAAACATTTTTTTTAGAATCGTAACCAGAACTTTAAAATTTTTAATTTCGGGACTCGGGGGTCCCAAAATTCCGATTGGGACCGAGACCGAAATCAAAGAGTTGAGGTTTTCAGGATCGTGACTTCGGGATCGAGACCGGGAGTCCCGGTTTCGTCCTGATTCTCACTCCTGGTATAATGATCTCATTTTAAGATGACATTGGTTAAAAATGGTCTAAGTACCTTTTAAATTTTTGCAAAATGAAAAATGAATTATGAGTGAAGATAAAACAAGCGATGAAAATAGGTTAAACTAAATATGACATTTATATGTATTTATTATACACTGCCAAACATTCTCTTTTATATATGATTTGTTTTATTTATTATCATTAAACATGACTTATTTATTTTTTACGCTTAAAATAAAGAGTGACGTAAAAAATTAAAAAATGATAGTTCAAAAAAAATTATGGATTATTTTTTCTATTTTTAAAAATAAAGTTAATGAAACCGTTCGAAAAGAAGAAAAAAAACATTAACAAGACCGATGGAATATATGATATTCTTTAGTCAAGCTGATAAATTTGTACACAAAAGTTACTAGTTACTGATTACTTATGTTTTGAATGTTACTCCATCTTTTGCTCAAGTGTTGAAAATTTTTATGCAAATTCAAGGTTGGATTAATTTTCTAATACAACAGTGCAGGAAAGTCACATAATACAACAAATTATTAAATGATAAGAGTGAAAACAATTCCAAAATTTTCAACAAACCGCAATCAAGATCACATCAAGAGAAGCAAGTTCTCTAGTTTCCTTTTCCTTATTTTCTCGAGCTAAAGACGCGGAATGTGAAAATTGAAGTATTGAGTTTCATTTCAAATTCCCAACTATCTTAATTCGATAAACAGAGGAATTTTCCTAAAGCAGAAGGATTGAGTGATTACATGAAAATCAGGATGCAACTCTTGAGCACTTACACCTCAATTCATCCATTGTTATGCACACAACTCTACCAAAAATCCTAACAACCTAAACCAGACAAATGAAATTAAATCAAAAGAAATCTAACGCAATCAAGCCTAAGAATATGGCCTAAAATATATATTCCAAGTCATACTAATCATCATCAGCACTGGGCTTTGAAGATCCGGTCTTCTTTGGCAGCAAAAGGTTGTGGATATTGGGCATCACGCCTCCATTTGCAATCGTAACATCACCGAGCAGTTTGCTTAGCTCTTCATCATTTCTCACTGCCAATTGAATGTGTCTTGGCACAATTCTTGTTTTCTTATTGTCTCTCGCAGCGTTCCCGGCTAATTCCAAAACCTGCGTTAGCAATTCATACTACTATTAGAATTACATATATTCAGAAAGCCTTAGGTTAACAATCAAATACAAATCATAAAACATGTATCATTAGAAAATCCAAAGACCGGTTAAAAATGAAAAGATAATAAGATAAAAGGAATCCAGACATCAAAATGAAGGAAAAATAATCCCAAATTCAAATCTAAAATGGATACGAATCTGGTAGAATTTCCCGAATCGAAATTCTAGATTTCAGAAACCAGAAATTGAAGAGTTCCATTACCAAAGCAAAAAAATGCATTCAATAGAAACTCTGACGCGGGGAAAATCAAAGGATTCCAAAAATAAAAAATGAAAGAAAAATAACCCAGATTCCAAAGATAAAGCAGTAAGAGCCCAACGAAAAGGATATTAAACTACTCTCCGGATGAAACCCTCGATTAAAAATATATACCTAAATTTGAGGACTGATAAGGGTGAAGGAGAATTTATTCAAAAATATTACCTCAGCAGCCAAATATTCTAGAACCGCGGCAAGATAAACCGGAGCTCCAGCGCCAACACGCTCGGCGTACTTGCCGGCCTTAAGAAATCGAGCGATTCTTCCTACCGGAAATTGAAGCCCTGCCTTGCTGCTTCGCGATTGGGCCTTCTTCGCCGCTCCGGATCCAAGAGTCTTACCACGACCTGCCATTTCAAATCCCTAGAATTCTTATCAAATTTCTAATGTTAAGAGATGATAAGACTGTTAAAAGCGATGAAGTTATGAAAAGAAGAAGCGACCGAAGTATATATAGCAGCAAAATCTGAAATGTGCACCAATAGGATTGAAGTACGCGGATAGTGAATGGTAGCCGTTCATAAGATTATGATCCAACGGTGTGAGTTTATAATTTTTATTTACCATTTTACCCCAGCTTCTCTTAAATCCGCCATTATTATGTAGACTGACTGAGTCTTTTACATAGGACTTAGGAGCATCCGAACTAAATTTTTAAAATTAAAATTAATTCGATTAAAAATTTTGGAAAATTAAAATGACATTGCGATTTGATTTCGTTCTTGGTCATCCAAAAATTTAATATATAATTTTTTAATAATAAATTTATTACAATTTGTATTTAAAGCTTATTTTTGAAATTATTTTAATAAAAAAATGTTCAATCTTATAGCCTTTGTGTACCATTAAATTTGACTAAAAGAAATTGTATAGAAATTAAAAAATTATAAAGTGGCCGCTAATGTTTTAAATGGTTAATTGTGTTATAAACAACACTAGTTTGTGTGTCCGTGCGATGCACGAAAAGAGTTGAAAGTAATATAAATAATTTTGATTATAATTATTTAAGACACATAATTATATACTTCTCATGTTACGTTTGATACAAATTCAAGTTAAAAAAAGAGTAACATTATTTCACATTTTTGGTGGAGTACGATGGTTACAACTAAATATAAATAATTTATTATGCACCAAATAAAACATGCAAGAAAAAAAACATAATTGATTTATTAGGTTTCATGCTAATTAATTTATCATATTTAATTTAACATCATGTTAATAGATTAATCCAAATATATGGTTAAGGTATTTTCTCATTTTAATTCCATATAAGAATCTTTTTATAGAGTAAGAACATATGTGGTACATTACGGTCTGTTTGATTTGTAAAATATATATAATAAATAAAATTGATAACATATTTTATTTATAAATTCCTTATTTTCGATTAACGATTCATCATTTTTAATAATTTCGTCATTTTTTCTAGTATTCCAATGAGTGATAAATTTAAATGTATTAACATGCAAAAAAGAGTGAGATGACATATAAACTATTTTACGGTTAAAACGGATAATTCATATTTATGGAATTAAAATATCAAGATTAATGACAATTTTACAATCTGACAATGAACATATTTTTTCTTAAAGCAATTCATATATATTTGGTCTCGACAAAAAAAAAGAAAAAAATTAGAAAAAAAAATAATCATTTATACAAAATTGAAGACTTAATATTTAGTGAAAACATGTAACCTATAATTTGGGTAATAAAAATATTACTCTACATGTCCTGTTAAAAGTGTGTCATGTGTTCTTATTGGACCGTCAATTACATTCTCAAATATAAAAAAAAATTATTTTTAAAAATTAAGTCTCAGTTTTTTATAGTCTTAGTTGATAAAGAGAATATAAATATTATTTAAACAAATATATTATTTTAAAACTATAGTGCTAGTAATGAGAAAATGAAACCATATTATATTTGTTGTATAATTCTCATACAAGATTATTTTAAAACTATTTAAAAAATGATATTAATTTAATTTACTTCATAAAATTTTCAAATGAATAATATAATTATAATAAAAATAATCACTAATGATATAAGAACAAATGTAATAATCACATATATATTGTATAAATCTTGTATATGTACAAATGTATTAAGGTGTTATATGAAAAATGCCCACTTTGCTAATGTAAAAATGAAAAATGCTCATTTTATAACAAATATATGAAAAATGCCCAAGTTTATGGTAAACTACCTAAATTGCCCTTAGTCAAAGATAGACTTATCTTGTTTTTTGTGAAATAATGCCAATGATTTGTAATTATTATGTTTTTTTATTTATTTTAGTATTAATTATATATTTTATTTTGAATTCATATAGAATTTGAAATTAATATAGTTCAAATACAATTAAATTAGATTTAATTGAGAAATTATGTTAAAGATATTATTTTAATTTCATAATTTTTTCAAAATTAAAAACGGTAACCGAGACGTTGATTAAGACATTTTCTTATTTTGTAATTAATATGACATTTCAAATTAATATAGGTAAAATACAATAATATTATTTTTTTATCGAGAAAATATTTTTAAAATAATATATTACATTCAAAATTTATTTGAAAAATAAAATCGATAATTAAGACGACAATCGAAACATTAATTTTCAATATTTGCAATCGAGACATCATATTTGCACTGACCACCTCACATATTTATTACATATAAAGTTTGAGTCATTGCATATGTCACTTGAAAAAAAGAACGAGAGATATAGAGATAGAAGGAGAAGGACAGAAGGACAAAAGGATAGAAGGAGAATCCACATGAAGTGCTTGTTTGGCCAAACGAAAGAGGTATTGCGAAATCTAAACTCGTAATTTTCAAGAATAATGTGTTATGAGGTTAACGAGCTAAAACTCTGTCGTGAAAACATGCATTTTTCTAAAAACTCTATCGTTATTTATGCAAACATGACGTGTTTACTTTCAAACGTCCGGGTTTATATATTTATATGAACTTTGACGACGAGATTTTATTGTTTTAGAATGATAATAACACGTAGAGTACATACTCAAAAACCCCTCCGCTAAAACCTAAAGAAATATCAAAACCCTGTCGTTATTTATGCAAACATGGCGTGTTTACTTTCAAACGTCCGGATTTATATATTTATATGAACTTTGACGACGAGATTTTATTGTTTTAGAATGATAATAACACGTAGAGTACATGCTCAAAAACCCCTCCGTCAAAAACTAAAGAAATATGAAAACCCTGTCGTGATTTATACATGAATGATGTGTCACGACCGAGTTTTATTTTCTGTAGGTAATTTCGCGATCGGGTTTTGGTAAATTTATATTTTTATGACTTCCTAATTTTAAATATATATTTCATTATTTAGATGGACGGGTGGAGGTATATAAACGTAAAGTACAATGGTTATTGGGAAGGCGATGATTACATTGGCGGTTACGAATGGTCCACTCCTATTTCCACAGATCCAGTTCAGCTTGAAGAATTGAGATACAATATACAACAGATGTTGCGTGATTCTGGAATGTCTACAAATTTTGAGATTTACCGTGTCTCAGCATATAATGGAAGTAAGCGTCGCTTGTCTAATGGTGATTCTTTCAGTAGTTTGCTTCAGGACGAATGGAATCCGGTGGTGTATGTGGAGATAAGCAATGACACACACGATTTGAGATCTTCGAGTAGAGATTCGATGCATCGAGATCGTGGTGATGGAGTTGAATTTATGGGGACGTCGACATATAGTACTCAACATGGTGATGTAGTTGATTTTATCAATCAGATGGACGAATCAAATTGGTTAGGTGACATCCCACATAACGAAGATGATGCTCCAGCCGGTTCATGGCGGCGGTGGCCGGAATCTCCTATACGAGCTCCTGAAAATGAAGATCATGCTCCATCCGGTTCGATGCATCGAGATCGTGAGGATGATGGCATCGACGATATTCATTTAGCGGAGTCAGAACCCGACGCATCAGATAGAGATTCTGAAGATAATATACTGAAGTTTACGTTTGCTGATTGTGCTGCGTGGATACGACAACATGGTGGTTTTGCTAGACTGATAGAAATGGTGCATCCGACACCGAACATTCAAGGGGGTGATGAAGAAGAGGAATTAGATCCAGATGAACTGGAAAATGGGTTGGTGCCTGTGATTCCATTGACGGATAGAGCTTCACTTGTGGCATGTGAAGAAGACTCGAACCTTATATCAGAGTTAGGGAAAGGTGCATTATATGACACAAAGGATCAACTGTTAGTAGCTGTCGTGTAATACCCCATCTTTTTAAATTCCGAAATAAACGATATTCGGACGCGATTATTAATTATATATTGAACGTTGTAGTTAATTAGTGAGAACTGAATCTAGTGATAAAGGAATTTTGGTTTAAAATAATAAGTAAATAAAAAATTTCTTGATTATTATATTAAGAAGGGTTGATATTAAGGAGATGTGATTACACATTGGATTAGTTATATAAGTGCAAGTATAGGTATATATTACACAATTAGAGAACTATATTAATAAGATGTATAGGGTACATACAATATAAATTGTGTAGTTAAAATATTATTTGTGTATATACATTAAAACCACACGGTTGTAGATATATGTTGCTTAAGTGTACAAGCAATATTAGAAACCCACGCACATGTATATATATATGAATAAAACCTGCAGAATTAAGGTGAAAGAAGGATAATGAAGTGCACTCAAGTATATTGATGTAAAGACATGTGCTAAGTAAAAGATATGATAAAATTTTAAAACACTTCCATAAAACATAAACTATATATATATATATATGTTGGGCAGTACAGTGCAAATAAGAAAGCTTAAATAAAAGTCTAAGCTAGTACATAAAGCTCTAAGCAGCATGGTAAAAAGGAAAGAAAGAAAGCTAGCTATAAGTGTCAGAAGTGTGATGATGATAACAAAAAAAAATAGGAAGGAAAACATTGGGAAGAAGGAACAAAGCAGCACAACTGCTACATGGCAGTGTCTCAACAAAGGAAAGAAAGGAATCTTTCCATATATGTAAGGTGATGATGATGCTGCAAATAAAGTAATGAATAAAGCAACCATGCTGTTGCTGTAGAAAAGAAAGTCTACAGAGTGTAGAAAGGCCTGTAGCCTCGATGGAGTAAAGAAAGGGTAGACTGACATGCTCTGCTCCACGCTTCCTCTTCCACCACCTACAAGAAATAGAGTAAAGTCTATTAAACTAGCAATTTCAAACTCTTAAGCATTAAGAAAGAGAACATCACTACACTACAACCACATCTATATAAGAGGTAAAGGGGCTGCCCTAGAACTCTTGATCACCCATCAAACACTTCCATAATAGAGCATAGAAGCCACAGTTTTCAGTCAAGAGGAAGGAGATAAAGATTAAAGGTAATCTCAAACCTTAAACCTCTTTTATAGCAATAAGAAAATGTTATAAACTGCAAGACATAGAACTGTAATATATATATGTACTTTGAAATCTAAGACATACCATAGCAACACCAATCTGCATTCTGCCCATTTAAAATCATGATTTTAGAATATATATATATATTTAACCAAACATCATTTTGATGTTTTAAAAAGGATTCTAAGTTTCAGAGTAACAAACATTTAGCTTATGAGGTACAAGTTAGACAGGAAGCTGAACTTAAAAAAAATATATATATTCATGAGGTGAACAACAAACAATAAGTATCTATAAAACCTAGACATAGTTTCAGATTCCAGAAAATAAGAATAGTTCATGAAGTTGCAGAGTTCAGTATTTATATATATATGCTTTAAAATAACAGTTAATGGCCAGTGTATGAACTTAATGTAAATATGATCATAGTTCTGAAAAGCCAACCATAAGTAGTTAAAGAACAGAACCATTCTCAATCCCTGAAGACAGAAGTATCCACCAGGCAGTTTTCAAGCTTTTAAAACATAGTTCCAGATTTTAGAGCATAAGATTAAATCATGTAGTTTTAGGTCCAGTACACATATATATTTATGCTTTAAAATGGCAGCTTAAGGGACAGAGTATGGAATTAGAATACAGGTTCATATTTTTGAACAACAACCCATAAGCATTTTTATACAGAAAATAAGATAGGACCTAGAACTAATAACATGCTTCATAAGAATTTAACTAGAGGTGCTATTAGCAATTGAGTATGAAAAAGAAGATTTCCCTTAAAACTACAATAATGACTTGTAAGATAGCATAACTTTAGCACACTTAGAACAACTAAAGTAACATGTCACTCAGAAATAACAGTTAACAAATAGAGAGAAAAGGAGCAGAACTTAGCTAAGACTAGTGAGTGCTGCTCCAGACCTGTAAACCAATCACCTCACTTTCTAGCTTGAACCTACACAGCAGACTTGAATTTAAACCTCATTAAGGACAACCAGAAATCAAGAAATCAAATCCTAGAGATTAAAATGAACTAGAACGCAAACACAGACAATCAGATTCA
Organism: Leonotis leonurus; assembly: GCA_026898415.1. Classification (NCBI taxonomy): domain Eukaryota; kingdom Viridiplantae; phylum Streptophyta; class Magnoliopsida; order Lamiales; family Lamiaceae; genus Leonotis; species Leonotis leonurus. The sequence continues at coordinate 458,934 of JAPKLX010000197.1, read as the reverse complement.
ACCAGGTATTAAATCCTCAGCATCCAAAATACCAAAATTACTTCGAATAAGAAACATAGTACAATCTGTCCGGAATTAAACTACATACTACTAAAATTTTATATCTAAAACCGAAAAAGGAAATGAGACTTAGCTTATATAAGTTGTGTGCCATTCAGTGGTCTTGAGGAAAACCACCTCCATCCAAGCTGCCCAAAATAGGAAGTCAGTTAGAAAGCCAAACATTTAATAAGAAAAATTTAAAAGAGCTTACCATACTGTAATTCACTAAGTAGAAGCAGAACAGAACCAAACCACTGAACAGTCTGAAAAAAAAAAAAAAAAAACAAATCAACCAAACTGGTACCCTAATACAGAATGGAAACGAAGATAATTGGGAATCAATTCAGAAACTACAGAACTCACCCAAACCCTTCCCAAATTGAAGTTTAGTGCAAAACTCTAAGCATGCAGACACAGATAGGGGGTTTAGAAAGTTAAAACAGAAATTTAAAAGCTAACTTACCTTCTCGAAACTCAGAAATCGGACACCACGGGAGAGGGAGTAAGGCGTCATCTCAGTTCAGAAACCGAGAGTAAGGAGTGTTAGAGACTGAGATAAATTAGAGGATTGTGTAAAAAAATTTCAGATAGAAATTTAAAATTTAAACATGCAGAATGCTAAATCCAGAAATAGAAATTTACATTCTGAAATATAGAATGAAGAAAAAGATTAGAAATTTACCTATGTGAGAAGTCGAAGGTAGTAGTCCAGGAAGCTCCGGCAATCTTCGCCGAGAAATAAGGGAGTCGAGGACTCTGCTTGTTCAGTAAAACAGAGTGAAAGAAGAGAGGCTAGGGTGAGTACAGTTAGAGGGTTAGGAAACTGAGAGGGGGATAAGGGTAGAAGAAAAATAAGTAAGAGAGAAAGAAAGGGAGAAGCTTACCAGGAAGAGGAAGGGGAAAACGGCAGCGCAGGGCGGAGACCGAGAGGCGAGCGGCGCCGGCTGGGGGTGAGATATAGAAAAACGGAGGAAGGAAGAAGAGGGCTGAAGTTATCCAAGAAGAGTAGGAAGAAATAAATGAAAATAGGGTTTCCATACTCTAGGTCTAAGGTTAGAAGGAACTAGAACCCGGGCCGGGTTGACGGGCCAAAGAAATATTCTGTTGGGCTCCAAAATTTTTAAATCCTACTGGGCCGAGAATAAAATCAAATGGGCCGAAATTTATTTACACTTCTGGGCCTAGGAAATTAATTAGACTGGGCTTCTGATAGTGAGACTAATGGGCTGAAAATAATTAAGGATTGGGCCTAGTAATTAAAGTAGGCTCAGTTCATTAAAATTAAGATAATTGATACTTAGGCTAATTAAATTAATTAGTAGGCTCATTTAATTATTTTACATGGACTAGCTTAAGCATTGTGCAAAAATAAGACTTAAGTAAATTAAGCTTGTCTTTTTAATTAAGATGGAGTTTAATAAATTAGTATATATTAATGGTGGAAGAATGGATAGTATATATATTAAATATTAATAATTAGAGCTATTAATTTAGATAATTAAAGCCTAAGTATTAAATCAAGGAAATCCAATTTATTTAGTAATTGGGATCTAAATAAAGGGAATTGATATCTCTTATTAATTAAGGATATTATTTGAGAGAATAATATTTTAAGGTTATTTAAAGAGTTAAATAACTAGAAATTACGATATTATTTGAATAATTAATTATCGAGAATTAATTATTTCATTAAGTGTTAGTACACTTATTGCACTTAAAGGCAATTATCGGAATGAATTGAATCGAGGATTCAACACCTTATAAATAATATTGATCTTAAGTATCAATATCTCGATTAACGAGTCGAAACGAGAACCAAGAATAATATATATATTCTTACGATTAAAGGTTTCAAATGCACGAAGGGCATTTTAATTTATACAAGTTTTTCTAAAGGTTCGTACGAGAGACCTGTTTCGCGTTTCGAGACCAAAGCAAGTGCAATCCAAAGTTATCCAAGTAGGCTTTCTATCCTATACATCAAGTGTAGGCTTTCTTATACAACTAAAATTATGTGTGTTGTATCAGTTTATGTTTCATTTCAAAAAGCATTTGAACCGAAAATATGTTTCAAGTATTGTCTGCCATAAAATGTTTATGATTTTTCGTATGATACCTATCTGCTCAATGAAGTTAAAAGAATCGAATTCGGGTTCCAGTGGGTTAGCGTCTCCACTCGAACTAGTGTTCAAAAAGGGTTCCAGTGGGTTAGCGTCTCCACTCGAACTAGTGTACACAAAGTAATCGTGAGTCATCGAGCGGGTTGGCCGGTTAAAGTGACCGTGAGTCATCGAGCGGGTTGGCCAGTCAAGGTGTTTGTGGAAGGTGGCCACCTTCCCGACACAAAGAAGAAGAAGTTACAGATATGGTAGATTACAAAAGAACTTAGATCGATCGAACTTTAAGATTTCGCAAAAAGGATTTTAGTGAACATAGGTTCTTTAGAGACAAAATCCCTATGTTTCACTTACAATGGCATGACAATTATATTTGTATGTGTGCGATTTTGGCATGTGTCTACTGAGTACAATTTGTACTCAGCCCTGCATGTATTTATAAATGTGCAGGTTGAGCGATGATGAAGGAGGAGTGCTACGTTCGGGCTTTTGTCGACATCTTATTAGTTGACTCTTGGGGGTTCTACGTGTCTTCACACATGTAGGGCTGTTAGCGATCCAAGAAATTTTCCGCTGCTAGTTCGAGATCATTACGTATTACACTTAAGATTTCAGTTCCTTCATATTACGTTGTTATGTATCGAGCCTTAAACTCAAGTCCGTTTGTGTTAATCATGTACGATGAGTTATTCGAGCCCAGTTATGAGACTGTTGTTCATTTTCGTCCTCGTTCCATTACCCCATTTATATCCCGACTTCTTAAAACCCTTCCCAAGTCACGGTTTCCCCGACTTCGCTATCCATAGCGGAGGGCGGGCGTGACATGTCGGCATGTGGCACATGGAACGAGGCGTGAAATATCGAACATATAAGTCCGATAATACTCGATTAGTGCTTCGGTGTTCACTTCCTGAGAAGAGTTGCACTTTCGAGCTCCGGGCTTCTGGATCGGGTGATGATACAAATGAATCTTGGAGAGTTTACAAGTTTACCGAGAAGCACACGTGCATCATGGCCTTCGACTACGTTCCTCCGACAAGAGTTCACTCCAAGGTCGTGGCTATGAACTTTGCGAAGAAGATTCGACGGGATTTTCAAATCATTAAACCGAAGGAGATGAGACAACAGTTGCATGATGAGTTCGGTATTCAAATTAAATACGATCTGGCGCTGCGAGCACGTCAAATGGCTGTTAAGATGATATATGGTGGGTACGATGAATCATTCCAGATGTTGCCAGGGTATTTGCACATGCTTCAACCAACAAATTCGGGAACAGTCACTGATTTAGATATCGGCGACGATGATAGATTCCAGCATGCATTTGTTGCTCTCGGAGCATCTCGTCTTGCCTTTCCATTATTGATGAGGCCGATAATTATCGTGGATGGGACACACTTAAAAGGCAGGAACAAGGGCATCTTGTTTGTAGCAGTGACAAAAGATGGGAACGAGGGTGTATACCCTCTAGCATATGGCGTTGGTCCAATTGAGAACGACGTGAGTTGGACTTGGTTTCTGGAACGTGTTAGAATAGCGTACGAGTGTCCACCACAAACCTTGATAGTATTAGATGCACACAAGTCCATAGTTAATGCTGTGCAGATGGTATTCCAGGAGGCCAGTCACGGTTTGTGCTACTTTCATCTCATGGGCAAGATGAAACAGTGGCGTAAGCATATCGTATCGCTATATTAGAGAGCAGCATATACATATCGCCCAATAGAATTTCAAAAATGAATGTCCCAGATTGTTGCCGCTAAGCCAGAGGCCTACGAGAAGTTGATGCGTATAGGGCTTGAGAAGTGGGCTCGTTCCCAATGTCCTGTCAGTCGTTATAGCACGCTTACGTCCAATGCTGCTGAGTCATTGAACAACAGATTGTTATGGGCTCGAAGATTGCCGATATGTTCCATGCTCGAATCAATTAGGATAGCTATGTGTTTAGTAGGTTTTTAGTTATGTTTTTGTGTGTCGTTTTGTCGTGTTTTATATGTTTATCTTTTATTTCGTATTGTTTTATCGTTCGTGTTATTCCGGTTCTTGTTTTTGTGTGTATTATGTAGGATGGAGTGAAAGAAGATGAATTTGAGTTGGAAGTGCTGGAAAAGCCGTTGGAGCAAAGCAGGGCAAAGAAGGAGCATACGAGCATGGAACGGGATAGAGAAGAACACAACAAGGAGCTGAAAAGGGCAGCCAGCGATCGCTAGGTATCCCAGCGATCGCTGGGCTGCAGAATCAAGCGAAGGCAGAACCACGTAGCCAGCGATCGCTGGGAAGCTACTCGCTGATGGTCAGAAGGTTGTAGTCAGCGACCGCTGGCTAGCAGTTGTGTGTGCGTTTTAAGTGTTCTTAGGCGTATTTTTTTAGGCATACTCATACCTCTAACACCTGTAACTCAAAGGAGAAGTTCCCAAAACACTGTTCTATTGTTTTCTTAGTTTAATTCCTTGGGGTATCCAAAGATTGAAGGAATTTAGCAACCGAACGGTGAATTCTTAGTAAGTTTATGACAATGAACCTTTCTATTCTCCTTTGTTGTTTTTATTGTGTTTGTTAGTGCTTGTTTGTCTTTTGGTTGTCTTCTTTCTTTGTTTTCCGTTATGTGATTGTTCAGTTTAGTGATTGTTGCGTTTTTGTTTTTCGTTTTTGTTTTAGTTTAAAGTCTTTAACTGCAAGTTGCGTCTGATTTCTCTTTTCGTGGTGTTAGGGAATGCATGCACGGACGCCGAAGTCAGAATAAGAGATTGGCACCCGTGTTGGACAACGTACATCGAAGAAGTGTATTGCAAACAGTCAATCTGGAAGAAGAAGTTGAAAACGGCTACACGTTGGAGTTAGGGTATCGATCGGATCATTCGGAGAATTCACTCCCACGAGACTCAGACACAGATTGGAGTGAGTCGAGTTCTCGCACAATTATGGCAGCCCGTCAGATGAGGGAACTAGCTAGGCCGGTGATAGGAGCTGCGGCATCACCCATTGTGTTGGGACAAGCAGCTCGAAACTACGAGCTCAAGAGTATCCACTTCAACCAGCTCCCGTCTTTCTATGGTATGCCGGTGGAGGACGCATTGAATTTCATCCGGGAGTTCTATGCCATCGTCCAGACTTTTCCACTTGGAGGACTGACTGAGGATCAGCTGAAGATGCGGTGCTTTCCGTACACTCTCAAGGACCGAGCTAAGACATGGTTTATGTCTTTAGCTCCTAATTCTCTTCAAAACTGGAATCAGGTGTCTGAGAGGTTCATGTCAAAGTGGTATCCGAACCAAAAGACGCAGGAGGTGAGGTCACAGCTGGTGACCTTCACACAGTTAGAAGGAGAGCCTCTTCACGAGGCTTGGGAAAGGTTCAAATGTCTCCAGATGCAATGTCCTCATCACAACCTATCTCCGGAGTTGCTCAACCAATTCTTTTACGAGAGTCTTCACTAGAATTTTCAGTATATGGTTGATAATGCGGCTGGAGGAGACATTGGGAGCAAGACCGCGGAAGAGCTCATCGAGATATTTGAAACAATGGCGGATAACTCACAGCAAAGGAGCTCTAGAGGTTCGAAAAAGAAGGGCAACGAAGCATCTTCGAGTAACGACATGGTGAGACAGTTGGCAGAGCTGACAAGACAAGTGCAGGCCATCCGTACTGCGGATGCACAACCTAGGAAAGCTCTTGTTGATGAATCATGTGGAATATGTGGAGAATTTGGACATGGTGAAAATCTGTGCACACGTGGAGTGGAGTCTGGGATTGAGTGTGAGGAGCAAGTGAACGTTCTTCAAGGATTTCAACCTCGACCAAAGTTTGATCCGTACTCGAATTCTTACAATCCGGGGTATCGATACCATCCCAATTTCTCGTGGAGGTAGCAAGCTCCACAAGGGCAGCAAATGCCGGCTCAACAAAGCTTCCAACAATTTGTGCCACCACCACACCAATCACCTCCAGGATTTCCTAAAGTCTCCGTTGAAGAGACTTTGAACAAGGTGTTTGAGGCACATAACAAGAGGTTTGAAATAATTGAGGCTTCGATGAGGAGAATCGAGACGCAAGTTGGGCAGTTGGCTGAGACGATAGGAGATTTCATGCAGAGCAGTAGGAAGGACAAGCTTCCTAGCCAGGCTAAGTGAAAAGGATCGAAAGGTGTCGAGCTCACGACATAAAACGAGCGCTTCGTGGGAGGCAACCCACGTTCTATTTCTTGCATTTGTTGTTTTTAGTTTTTGCTTTGTTTGATGTGTTGGGAATCTTATGTTGAGTTACATGATGTGTAGGGCATGACGTTGGAACCAAAGTCGGATGGAGAAAGGAACGAACAAATTGAGAAGGAAGAGTTAAGTGTTGGGCGGCAGAGAAGTGCACCTAGCGATCGCTGGAAAGCTAGCGATCGCTGGGGTGCAAGCTCAGTCGGGTCAGAAAGGTGCACCCAGCGATCGCTGGGATTTCCAGCGGTCGCTAGGAAGTATGCATTACAGAGGACAGAAAGCCACACCCAACGATCGCTGGGTCTGCAAATTTAGCGACCCATATTACCTCTCCAGCGACCAAATTAGCTTTTTCAGCCCCCTTTCTTCTTCCTCTTCACCTTAAAACCCGAAACCTTACCCCCAAATTTCCCAAATTCCTCCATCCTTCACCCAAATTCTTCCTTCTAATCCCCACTGCAACATTCTTGAAGAATGTTGGTCTAGTTGCTGCTTCTGGGACTTCCTTTGTTCCATATGAACAAAGGGAGTGTGTTCGTCGCTTCAGAGAGCGTGAGGCTGCACTAGAGAGAGAGGAAGGTTCCGGCACTTCAGCTGAGGCAGCCTAGAGGACTGAGGAGGCTCCACTCGGTGCTGATACCGAGATGGAGGAGCGACTCTATGAGGGAGGGCAGCCCGTAGGGTACTAAGGCAGTTTTGAGCAGCACGGATATTCCAGTAGTGGGTCCGGTTATTTCATGCGTGATGACTTTCTAAGGTTCCAATCCGATCTCTATTTGAGATTGGATTCACAGAACCAAGTCCTTCACTCCATGGATAACCGACTCCAGTCCATGGATACCAGACTCCAGTCTGTTGATACCCGTGTTACCTCTCTTGAGGAACAGTGGGCTTGATGGACATGACTTCATCCTCCACCTCCATCTGATTATCAGGATCATTAGGATCCACCGGCGTATTAGTTTTTCTTTCATTTTTCTTTGTCTTTTTGGTTTTGTTTTTATTTCTTTTATTGTTTCTGTTTTATGTTTGATTGTTTGTATTTTTGTTGCAGGTACCTATCTTGAGGATCTTCACATTCTTGGATATGTTGCCGGCTTTTCGTCTTAACAGGGAAGTTCTAATTCCTTTCTCTTTTATTTTCTACTACGAGGGCGTAATAGAATTTAAGTGTGGGGGGTGTGTGAATTTCTTTGATATGTCCTTGTATTTATGTTTATTTTGATACATGTTGTGTTGTCTTTTGTTCTTCTCCTATTTAATGATTTGCACGTTCTTTTGCTTATTTGATCATTTCTTGTTGATAAATGTTGATGATTGATATGTGAGCCTTGTATGTGGTACATATAGTGGTAACTTAGCTTATATTTGATTCTTGATTGGGCTAGGTTGTGTGGTTAAGATGACATATGGGGCACGTTGCTTTTATTAGTCGTATACATAGTGGTCATGATTCGGATTATGAGTGACTACTCCTTGTTGTCATACGTTCGATTTCCCTTGGATATAAAAAAAACAAGAGTATCAACTCTTCAAAGAAAAAAAAAAGGGGGAAAGAATAAAAATGCTAGAAGGGCGTTTATAAAAAAAAGAGAAAGCTCGAATGACTTTAATAAAAGGGAAATTGAACATGTGACAATAGGGAGATGTGAGATGAGTGTACATCGTGACCATATGTATATTGATGAACTTAGTAACGGGCAACATTACATCTTAATTGAGTGACCGAATACGGTTGAGTATTGAGTCTAGGCTAAGTTTGGAAATGAAGGTATGATTGGTGGTTTGACTTACATGTTAATTATTGATATGATTTGACAAGTTGTGATTGGATTTTGCTTGAGGACAAGCAAATGATTAAGTGTGGGGGAGTTGTTTAGTAGATTTTTAGTTATATTTTTGTGTGTCGTTTTGTCATGTTTTATATGTTTATCTTTTGTTTCGTATTATTTTATCGTTCGTGTTATGCCGGTTCTTATTTTTGTGTGTATTATGTAGGATGGAGTGAAAGAAGATGAATTTGAGTTGGAAGTGCTGGAAAAGCCGTTGGAGCAAAGCCGGGCAAAGAAGGAGCATACGAGCATGGAACGGGATAGAGAAGAACACAACAAGGAGCTGAAAAGGGCAGCCAGCGATCGCTGGGCTGCAGAATCAAGCGAAGGCAGAACCACGCAGCCAGCGATCGCTGGGTATTCCAGCGATCACTGGGAAGCTACTCGCTGATGGTCAGAAGGCTGTAGCCAGCGACCGCTGGCTAGCAGTTATGTGTGCGTTTTAAGTGTTCTTAGGCGTATTTTTTTAGGCATACTCATACCTCTAACACCTGTAACTCGAAGGAGAAGTTCCCAAAACACTTTTCTATTGTTTTCTTAGTTTAATTCCTTGGGGTATCCAAGGATTAAAGGAATTTAGCAACCGAACGGTGAATTCTTAGTAAGTTTATGACAATGAACCTTTCTATGGATTTGCTTTTCATTATGGTTGGCTAGATTCTTATCTAGGGTTGATTATTTCTATTATATGGTTTGATGCTTGAATCGATCTTATTTTATGGTTGTTTGATCCGTGCTTAAGGGTTTTGCATGCTTGATCACTATGTACAACTCGAAGATATAGAATGGATTGAAATGAATTATTCTATGTCATATTCATAATCAAACTTCCTAACTTAGTAATCGGAAACGTAAAATAGGTAATCATATCTTGATTAGTATTACTCTAGGTGTGTTCTATACACGAAAGTGCTAGACACAGATTAGTTTCAAGAATACGAAAGTTATTGGCTAATCAACTTAGGGGAAGCTTATTAGAGATTTGGTTTGATTGAATAAGCATCGACCTAGATTAGAGATGATCTTTACCCTAGACTTCAATCACTTGTGTACCCCCTGTTTATTGCTTTCCATTTTAGTTTAGAGTTCTTCTATCTAATCTTGATTAGAGTGTTTAGGATTTACATTCCTTTTACACACTTAGTACTAATAGTTGATAGCCCGGCATAGCCTTCCCTTGAGATACGACATTCGGGTCGACTAACATGTATTGCACTTCATTTAGGATACGTTTATAGTCGAACATAATTGAATATAATAACTGGAAGTATACTGGCTGGAAACATTCCTCGTGCCCGATACTGATTCCCTTTATAGGACAGTGGGTCTGGACTTAACAACGCCACGTACTATAATTATAAATTTGATTAAACACTATGGAGGAATGGTTTGAAAAACGGAAGACGGAGGCTGTGCGATTGCAAGATATATTTACTGCACAAGCATCTTTGAAGCTTGAAATACAACGGGAGAAGTCCAGGACATATACTGCCCGACATGTTAGGGATTTGGTGTACAGTGTTTATATTGTGAGCAATCCACAACCTCATATGGTCGATCTTGCAACCAGGACTTGCACATGCCGAGAATTTTAAATGGATGGTATTCCCTGTTCACATGCCATTGCTGCAATAAGGTAAGTTATGTGAATTTCTAAATAAAAGTGAAGATACGCTAAGAAAAATTGATTATTTAATTGACGTATAATACAGGAATAATTCTGAACTTGTATCTGAATATGTGAGTCATGTTTATACTCGAGACACATTGATTCAAACATATGCTGGCTCTATTATGACTGTGCCTCGTCGAGATGCGTGGATGCTTCCACCTCAAGTAGCTAGAAGAGTTGTATTACCTCCGGTCATTATCCGATTGCCGGGTAGACCTAGGATGAGTATAGCTCAAGCTGGGGGTGAAAGAACACGTCAACATACGAGTGAAGCAGAGAACAATGTGCCTCGTCGAAGAAAGTGCAGTAATTATCGTCAATATGGTCACAGGCATCCGAGATGTCCAATGCTCGTTGACGAGGCTCAGTTAGATTCTGATTGAATTGTTATATCTTATTAAAATTAGCATGATGGTTTTGATTGTAAGATTGTTATTTGTGTGTTTTTTTTAATTAGAATGATGTTTTTTGTGTGTTTTTTAATTAGCATGATGTTTTTATAATTAGTATGATATTTTTGAATCTCTTTTGACGACATGGTTTTAATGATTTAGCATCACAATTATACATATAACAACATATCAAAAACCCTTCCATAAAATTCATTCCACAAATGAAAACCCGGTCGTACACTATAAATCTCGAGGTAACAACGACCGGGTTTTTTGTTTAAGCAAAGATTTGACGACCGGGTTTTTTATATGTGTAAATCCAAGAAATCTCCTGATTAAAAAACCATATCGTTATTATTGATAAGGACGGTTAGAAACATATGAATGTAAGTTAATAATACGACAACGATAAGTTAATAAATAACCACTAAATTAATTCATAATATGAAAAATTTTGAGTTAGTACATCGAATCAATATCATAATTCATTACAGATTGAAAAACCGTTGACTGCTATATAATCTCGATATTCACGCACTTTTGTTCCGGCTGATGCTAGCTTTGGTTTGCCACTGATAAAACGCTCAATTGCCATTAGTGCCAATGGGCCACTGTTTTGCAGGTTATCTTTTTGTTTTCCTTGCTTGAATTGTCTATTCTTTGGCATCACACATATTTGCAGGGGGTCGGTTCTCATGAGAATTCCATTCTCATTGTTATACCAAAACCCTGCATCAAACAACAACTTCCAAAACAAGTCCATAATGCACCTGATGTCCTCGATCCTCTGTATTTGCACATTTTCTGTATTCGTATACCAAGATGAGTCGTATAGATATGTTGTCCAATCGAGCAAGCATACTCTCACCACGACCCACTAACGGTCTATACAACAAGGGACCAATAAAATACTTACATCAGCAGCACTCCACCAAGGGACCGATATTATTAAATAACTACATATTAAATTAACGAATTGAATAATTAAAATACTTACATCAGCAGCACTCCACCAAGGGACCGATAACACCTCCTGGTTATCATAAGTCACGTAGGCTGTCAAGTATTGAGGCATAGTGAAATCTTCAATCACCGCACGCATACGAGGCGGATCTGGCACAACTTGAACGTTTTCGTACTTCAAGTGGAGGTAGGTATTCTGTAATGTCATCATACGCTCGTGAATGCCCGATCTCGTGCACCGAATGACGACTTCCATAATATGCCACGTGTGAAGATTGAGCTCTCGGAGGTGATGACACATGAGGTGATGGAGCTCTCGGAGGTGATGATACATGAGGTGATGGAGCTCTCCAAGGGGATGACACTGGCGGAGATGCAACTCGAGTTGGAGATGACCTACGATGTGGAGAAAATGCCTGTGACGGACTACGCCGTGATCCTGAGCATCGAAAACTCTCTTTCAACTCCTCGAACCATTTCTTCAGAACAGGCATGATCCTCTTTTCGGTTTTCTTAGACGCCATCTCTGCAATCATTTCCATCTGCAATTAATTCTTAAAAATTGAAATTTACCTCATCGAGATTAAAAAAACGGTGTATCACATCTACACCAATCCTGGATGAAAACCTCCAGTGGCAACATCTAGGTTGGATGTCGGTATCACGCAATCTCTTTAATGTCTGATTCATCCAAGGAAAGACCTCGAGCATCCATACGTACAATGCCCATGTTGGACCGTACAAGTTGTACTTAACATCATTCCAACTGATGTTAAATAGGTAGTACCTCATCCAAAGAAACGATATAGCCCCCCATGGGAAAAGGCTAAACGCATCCAGGTCGTCTGCAAGCATCCATATCCAGGAATTGATCCTGACACTCGCATCAGCCCCACGAAGAAATAAGAAGGCAATGAACACGTGCGCCGCCTTCAGGTATAATTCACCTTCTGGATCGTGAATCATTCGGCTTGTGTTCGTGAACCTCTTAAGCACACCAACAACTGTGATGGTATGTCTGTCACAGAAAGCAGTATAGACCTCCACGTGCCCTATGTCATAAGTAGAGCGCATGTGGAAATAGGAAGGTCCGAATCGTAGACCGCTAATCAAGCAGAATTCTTCGACACCAAAATGATATTGACCTCCATTTACAACGAAGTGTATACCTTCGTTATCATCATCGTCTCCATAAACCATACGCGCCACCAAGTACGATAGCGCGTTCGAACTCTTCTGACCCGGCCTCCAATTAATGAAATGGCCGAAACAGCCATCTCTAAACCGCTGCAATAGCGGCTCACCTCTTACAACTCTCAATGTTTGGGCAATTTGATCTAAAATTATTTCCTTATAATATGTACTGGTTACTATACCCGATTCCACAAGCTGAGGTCTAATGTAACGTATCTAAAATTCCAAACTAATTCTTAATCTTAGATAATCAAATTTCAATTTTTATGAATATTACTAAAATTATGCATTCATTAAATAAATTAAATTAAATTAAATGAAACTTACAATTTAATAAATTATTTAAAATTAAATTCAGAAATTGAATTCATGTATGTCATGCATTAATTAAATTAAATTAAATTAAATACTAAAATTTAATATATTATTTAAAATTAAATTCAAAATTTGAATTTTAAACGAAAACCTGGCCGGGGTTTAAAAAACCCGACCACAATATATAAAACCCGGCCAGACGGATTTTAAAATTTTCGACCGGGTTTTCATATTTACGCCCATGTTTTTAAATTTAATCAAATATTTATTTTTATAATTAAATAATACATTACATTCATTTATTTATTCAATTTATTTTCATTCAATGCTAATTTAATTTTGAATTAAACCATTATTTTATGATATTAACCTATCTAAAATTCCAAAAATCTTAAAATATGGCTTAAACATAGATAATCAAATTACAATGTTCAATAATATATTAAATTCATGTATGTCATGTATTAATTAAATTAAATTAAATTAAATACATACTAGAATTTAATATATTATTTAAAATTAAATTCAAAATTTGAATGTTAAACGAAAACCTAGCCGGATTTTAAAAAAACCGACCACAATATATAAAACCCGGCCAGATGGATTTTAAAATTCTCGAAAGGGTTTTCATATTTACGCCCAGGTTTTTAAATTTAATCAAATATTTATTTTTATATTTAAATAATACATTAAATTCATTTATTTATTTAATTTATTTTCATTCAATGCTAATTTTATTTTGATTTAACCATTATATTATGATATTAACCTATCTAAAATTTCAAAAATCTTAAAATATGGCTTAAACATAGATAATCAAATTATAATTTTCAATAATATATTAAATTCATGTATGTCATGTATTAATTAAATTAAATTAAATTAAATGAAATTAAATACATACTAGAATTTAATATATTTTTAAAAATTAAAAAAATCAGTTGAAAGGTAAAGAAAAACCTGGCCGGGTTTTAAAAAACCTGACCGTAATATTTTATACCTGGCCAACCGGGTTTTTAAATTTTTTGACCGGGTTTTCGTTTTTGCTCCCAAATTTTTGAATTTAATCATATTTTTATTTTTATATTTAAATAATACTCCCTCCGTCCACGAATTTCCTTCTTAATTTGCCATTTTAATCCGTCCACGAAAAAGCTTCCTAATTCAACTTTCCATTTATGGAAAGTGGACCCACCACACTCTCTACACACAACTCAATTTAATATAATACATTAAGTGGGACCCAACATCCACTAACTACACACAACACAATTTAAAACACTATATTAAGTGGGACCCAAACTCCACTCACTACATATCATTACACAAAGTCAAAGCACTACATAAAAACCCGCACCGGGTCAAACTAGGAAGGAAATTCGTGGACGGAGGGAGTACATTACAACATACTTAAAATTTCTAATAAAGAACAAAAAAATACAACATGCTTTATAAATCTAATAAACATCAAAATACATCATGTTTTATAAATCTAATAAACATAAAAATACAACATGCTTTATAAATCTAATAAACATAAAAATACAACATGGTTTATAAATCTAATAAACATAAAAATACAACATGCTTTATAAATCTAATAAATATAAAAATACAACATGCTTTATAAATCTAATAAATATAAAAATACAACATGCTTTATAAATCTAATAAATATAAAAATACAACATGCTTTATAAATCTCTAATAAATATAAAAATACAACATGCTTTCTTAAAGAAATTTAAAGCTTAAAAAAAAAACTAATATTTTGGTCCATATTGCTAGTTCTATGTTGCTCCGTTACCCGCCGATCCGTACGCCGGCGTTCAGATATATGCTACAATATATTTAGTTCAAACAAAAAATTAATATAGCAATTTACTTCAAAAAAATAAATAAATTAAACATAAGATTAAAATTAACAATACTTTGGTTGCAAATTATCCGCCTCACACTCTTTTTTTTTTCCCACGCTGCTATCTATCCCTCACAACTCATGCATAAATCCGCCCACCCAACACCCCTTTATATTAAACTCTTCAACACCCCTAGTCAAAGACCCCTTATTACTGTCTTGAAAATATGCATGACATCCTCTTTTTCCCCACATCCACCATGTCCAATGACCACCCTCCTTTTCCCCACACCAAGTCCCATCGCCAGGTATTTTGGCCACTTTTTTGTTTGTTTTTTGCAGGATGCACATATATTTATGTGTCAGGGGTTGTAACCGAGAAAGCACCCAAATTATTTAAGGGTAATTTAGACTTTTTGGGTAGTTTGCATATACATTTTATGATTTGGGTACTTTTCATTTTAGGTTTACAAAAGTGGGTAGTTTTCACAATTAACCTAATATATTAATTGTATGTATATATATATATATATATATATATATATTATGGTGTGAGAAATGATTATAATCGACTATTACAATTATGGTTTTAGAATTATCGATTATGATCCAATTACAATTTGATTCCAACGATTTTGATTTCTTTAAAATCCACTATGCATATATTATTGATTATAGATTAATCATTAATGGATCAATTCTTTCTCATGAACCTAATTATATATATATAGTTATTTCGATATTTAAAATGATAGTAACTTGTTCATATGAAATTATTTTTTTATATCATATATCTAATTATAATTTTCATCACAATTTTAATTTATGATGTATATTGTACATGTTTTTACATACAAATAAATTAAAAATTAAAAAGTATAGTTATAAAAAAAATTGAATAGTTACTTTTATTACTTTCATTTGCTAAGTAATTTGAAATATTACTTTCATTTGCCAATAATTTGGAAGCTTTAATCATTATTTATTAGCAATTTAAATCATTTAATTTACATTTATGTAATGAGACATTAATTTGCATATAATTACACAATTACTATTGAAATTGATGTTCAATTGAAAATCTTGTTTTAATATATATAGATTATTATTTATACATTACTAAAGTAACACTTGTGATTTATTAATTATATATATAGCTTTGTAACGTGGACAAAATATATAGGATGTATATAATATAAAAAGTGAATTTTCAATAGAAATATGAAGTAAATGATTGGATCTTTCATTTTTCGGATCCTATGGCACAAAAATGATCATCATAATTTGAATTTTAAATGATTAAAAAATATTACTCTCTCCGTCTTATTAAAATTAACTTAGTTTGACTAAATCTGTGAGAGCTTTTTGGTCAAACCAAGTCACTTTTAGCGGGACAGTACATAAATATAAGAGGCAAAATATAAAATAGCCAAAAAAGATTATAAAAGACAAATAATAGCCACCAACATAATAATAGTTAAATTCTAGCCATTTATAAATTTCTTGTACTAAAATACCCTTGTAAATATAATCAAAAGATTAAATATGGAGGCCATAATGTAACACATTGCCATCTTGTTAACCTTCACCCACTTATCATATTTAGCCCTGCATTCGCAGATGCGTTATCAGGAGGAACTGGCGGACATGGTTCGTCAGGGAATAACTTAATGTCGTCAGCAATAAGGACAATCTCCAAATTCCTTTTCCAGTGTATATAATTGTCCGTCTCAAGCCGATTCTTTTCAAGAATCGAGGTGAATGGATTGAAAGTTATGCTTAACAGAAACTGAGAATAAATCCAAAAAACTATCATAAATACATGCTCAAGCGCAAATAATCAAAACCTTTAAAAAAACGATCATGCTTTGAACATACTGTTTAAAACCAATCATGCAAGCCACACAGTGTGATCGATTACACAATCAATTTCAAAACGTTTTTATTGGTCATGCAACTCAACAGTCAGAGGCCGCGCAGTGTTTCTATAACTGCTAAATTACACGTAAGTTATTACCATGAGCCTGACACCAAAGAAATTAATTGATTTTAATAAGCCCACAACGGATGTGTCATATTGCCATCAATTAAATTCTTACAGCCATCTATAGAGAAGTCTTATCATGTGAACTGATAAAATGTGATCCCGCTTGGAATCAAAATAAGTTACTTCACGAAAAGACCGTCTCATGGAGACCATATGTAATCTTAGCAAATTAAATTAATAAAATGCAATTATAATTATCGCTTAGTCATTTTTAATTTTGAAAAGGTTTTTCACATGGATAATCACATATTATGACATGTCTAAAATCCAGATAAGATCTCCAAGAAATTGGCAAATTAATTTAGACAAGTTCCACATAATAAACGCAAATAAAAGCCAAATTAAAACAATTAAGCATATAATAAGGCAAATAATTACATCAATTATCCAAAAATAGGATAAAATTAACTAATTCCTAAAACTAAGGAATACAAATTAAATCCTCCATCTTCTCGCTCAAAATTTCAAATTTCAAATTTAAACCGGGATTAAAATCCTCAAAATTCGAATTTTCAATTTTGGAGTCGGGACGGGCTAGCACGGGGACTGTCTCGCTCGTAGCCGAGACTGTCGAGAAGCCCCAAGGGCTGCCGAGGGTCCCTCGTGCCGCTGCTGAGGCCTGTCGGGGCCTGTCTCGCACTGCAGTGGCGCTGTGGCCCGCACCAGCGCCGGCCCGCCCACCCGGCCTTTTCGTGAAGTAACCGCTGTGCCGATTGTTTATGTAATTAATTAATCTATGTGATCCCGCGCGTGCTGCCTTGCGGCCGGGGCCGCACCTGGCCTTCTCCCGCACACGCGCGCATGCTCGTGCCCTCCCGACGCTCCTCACCCGGGCGACGCGCCGCGTGTTCCACAGGGGGGCCCCACTACTACGCCGTCGTTCGGATCCGGTCTTCGTTTCTCCTTCGTTCTTCGTCTCACATTCAATTACATAATAAAATGCAATAAATGGAAAAATAAAATAAATCCTAATCTAACACGCTCAACCCCCATGTGATTACATACTTTAAAGCTCAAGCAGGGCACCGAAGAACGAATAAACGATAAAACAAGCGGATTGAATCATATATGCCACGTAATAACATGATATAATGCAGAAAATTAAATCTAGCATCCCAAATATCAAATTATGATCAAAGGCACATAAATAAGAATTAAATCCAATTCATATAATTAATTAAATTCTATGACCGCTCTGATACCAACTGATGGAACCCGTATGAAGGGCTCACTTAACCGCGTGATCCATAGATTAATTAATTACATAAACAATAAATTCTTAACATCACATAAGAGAATATAATGCGGAAAAAGTAAATTATACCTTCTCCTATGTCAGTCCTCCACTTGTGGAGAAGCGATTTGAATCGCTAGCAACGATCTGCAATCCACACCGTTTGGATCTACAATCTTGATCTCCACCAAGGCCAACCTTAGGAACTTCTATCCTATTACCCTTCTATCTACTAGAATATCTTGTGGGCAAAATATCTAGTACTCCCCCCGTCCACGAATTTCTTTCCTAGTTTGACCCGGTGCGGGTTTTTATGTAGTGCTTTGACTTTGTGTGATGATATGTAGTGAGTGGAGTTTGGGTCCCACTTAATATAGTGTTTTAAATTGTGTTGTGTGTAGTTAGTGGATGTTGGGTCCCACTTAATGTATTATATTAAATTGAGTTGTGTGTAGAGAGTGTGGTGGGTCCACTTTCCATAAATGGAAAGTTGAATTAGGAAGCTTTTTCGTAGACGGACTAAAATGACAAATTAGGAAGGAAATTCGTGGACGGAGGGAGTAGTATGGAGAAAAAGAAGATCGAAAATTGGAGCTTTGAATTTAATTCAAAAATTTTAAGAGGAGAAAACCCTCTTATGGCCGATTTCTATGTCTCCCAAGAGTGAGAAATTGACTCCTTCTTATTCCCTATTTATAGATGTAGTGGGCTAGGATAGGGTTTCCAAGGAGAATCACTTAGATCCCAACTAATAGCAACTATATCCCCTCTTTATCTCTTGCAGTTTACAACAATAATTCAAATTCAAATTTGAATTATATTCAAAATTAATATGGGCTTGGACAAATCCATAATTAGATTAAATTAATTTTCAAGTCTCCTTTTGGGTCCAATTGAATTTAATTAATTGGTTGGCCCAACCTTTAGACTTAAATTAAATAATTTAAATTAAATTGTCCCCCAATTAATTACTCCATGTAACTGCAATAAAGAGCAGTTCTATTATAAATATTTATCGACTCCACTATATGATAAATATTGAACTCATCTTGATTCATTCGAATTACGGACGTAACCCTTTTGTCATTAATTATTTTCTCGCGTTTAAGATTTTCTAAATCCATTAATTAATTGAGTTTGCTGACGACTCACAATTAATTAATATATTTATTCGTGAGTGATCCGGTTCAGACATTTAATATTACATATGGAATAAATTCCCAACCGGTCGGGTTTCTTATGTAATAAACCTTTCTGAACGCCTCACGCGGATTTAATCAACTCGTATCACCGAGACACTATTTTGTACACCTGACAATCGAGTACTTCTGGCTAAGTTGACGACTACTACCCAAAACATCACTATTTAGAGTTATGAAAAACTCGCAAGTGTTGATGAATCAAAGCAGCATATAATCAACCGCCTATACTAATGTCATCATCACAGATTAAGAAATGAATTTATTTCCGAGACCTTGTTCTAAGTATCAGCACGTTAGAACTTATCTCACTGTGAAACCTCTCAATATGTATACGCAAAGCATGTGTAACTGCTTATACATACCGACATCATTCTGCGAACTAAGGTCATTCGCATCGAAATGATATCGCAGCATTTACCGACTAGACTTTCCAAGTCTGTCTAGACTGTGACTTTATATTACAAAGGAACTGACTGTGTGACCTTCCGTGATCATCGATCCACCACACAATCTACAATTGTAATAAATGGACTGGTTTGCAATTTAATATATATATATATATATATATATAACAATAATAAATAACAAACCAATGATAGAAACATTTATTCTCATTAAAGTGAAATTGAAAACAAGTTTGATACATCTTTTAAGCATAAACATGCTTTGAGATATACAAACTCTAACAATATGTCCGCTCCAGCTAGCTGTCAGTCTATCTGTTCCTTGACAGGTTATTCACTGAGTTGAGAACTTACTTGAGCAGCTAGATCTCTCTCTACATCAGAGGAGATCGATCTGCTACACCCAGTGAGCTGTTATTGAATAAACAGTGAACTGCATCTCAACCTGTTGTTCACAGCCAAACGCAAAAAAGTTGGATTGTGGTGTATTCCCCCCCCCCCATACACTACACCTGCTCTCTCGGGACCCAACATCGTTCTTAGTTTAAGTGCTATTGTTGTTTCATGTTCTTAGTTATATTCTATTTCTGTGTTCTGTGTTTTCTTTTCGTATCGTGTTGTTATTTTTATTCATTTTTATTTTTATTTTTTGCTTTATAGGATATCTTTCTCCCGCAAGTTGCGTTTGATTTGTTTGTTGTGGTGGCAGGTTGCGTATGCAGAGATATCAGCAGTTTGCTTCTTCTCAGAAGCAGCCACATTAGGTCCCACCACAAACTTCAGTCGAGGAGAATCTGAACATGTTCATTGAGGTTAGCAATCGGAGGTTCGAGACTATTGAGACTTCAATGAAACGGATCGAAATCCAAGTGACGTGAGGAGAAGATTCCATGTCGAGCTCATGACGATAAACGAGCGCTTCGTGGGAGGCAACCCACGTATATCATATCATTAGTTATGTTTTTGCTTATTTCTAGTTTAAGCCTAGTTATTTCTATTTTAATATATATATATATATAGAACATAGAGAATGAAATTTGATAATGCAAGTACATCCAGCTAGATATGGAGTCCATCCAAGGATTATTGGAAAGATGGACGGGCCATACCACTCTTACGTAGCATCTCAATTTTTCACAACTCGATGTTCTAATTCGTCATCCTACATGGAAATCTTCTATTTTTTCCCCTTGAATTTTATACAATGCGGACATTGTATTACTTAAGTGTGGGGGGGGGGGGATTTAGATTCTCGTGTGTTCGTGCTTGTCTGTCGTTGCTCTGTAACATTTTTGTGTTACACATTGTCTAGTGTTTGTGATTTTTTTTGTGATTGTGATTTGTGATGTAGTATACTCTCCAATCTTGATCATATGCACGTTGTCTTGATTGTTCGATTGATTTGTGTTGATGATAATTGATTATTAGCATATGAGCCTTGGTATGAGCATGTAAGGTTGCAGGCTTAGATTGGTTTGGTTCTCGACTGGGCTAGGTTGTGTGGTTAAGACGTTTAAGTTGAGCATTTTGCTTTGCTAGTTGGCATGTACCGATCATGATTCGGATTATGAGTGACTACATCATGATTCAGATTATGAGTGACTACTCCCTAGTGTTTATGTGTTCAGTTCCCCTTAAATAAAAAAAAGAATAGAAAGACTATCAACTCTTCAGTTCGTGCTTGTCTGTCATTGCTTTGTAATGTTTATGTGTTACGTACTATCTAGTGTTTGTGATTTGTATTGATTTGTTGTGTTTGTGATTTGTTTGTGATTGTGATTTGTTAGAATACTCCCCAATCTTGATCATATGCACATTGTCTTGCTTGTTCTTTTGATTTGTATTGATGATGATTGATTATTAACATGTGAGTCTTGGTATGAGCATGTAAGGTTGTAAGCTTAGATTGATTTGGTTCTCGATTGAGCTAGGTTGTGCGGTTAAGACGTTTAAGTGGGGCATGTTGCTTTGCTAGTTGACATGTACCGATTATCATTCGGATTATGAGTGACTACTCCCTAGTGTTTATGTGTTTGGTTCGCCTTGAATAAAAAAAAATAAAAAAAAATAAAAAGGATAGAAAGAATATCAACTCTTCAAAAAAAAAAAATGCTAGAATGACATAAATGAGTATGACGAGTCGAGTTCGTGGGTTCTACTCCGCTTATTTTAGATAATGAGTATGGAAAACCACATCGGGAACTCAATATGATCCATTGATGTTTAGACCCGTTGACTATACTCTTATACGGGCTTGCTCGTTTAGCTTAAAAGTTTAGGGGAACTGAATATATGAATGATAGGGAGATGTGAGATTGTGTGTATATCGTGATCGTGTGCGTGTCGATGAACTTAGTAATGGACAACACTACATCTTGATTGAGTGATCGAATACAATTGAGAATCGAGTCTAGTCTAAGTTTTGAAGTGAAGGTATGAATGGAGGTTGGGCCTTGCGTGTTAATTTTTGATTTGAGTCAATGCATTGAGATTGAATTTTGCTTGAGGACAAGCAAATGGTTAAATGTGGGGGAGTTGTTTAGCTCGTTTCTGTGCATGTTTTTGGTTCATCTTTTGTCATGTTTAGATTTTTGTTGAAGTCGGTTTGGTGTCTTTTAGTTCATGTTTATGTTAGTTTTGTTTGTTATTATTTTGGATGTAGGATGACTAAAATGAGTTAATGTGAGCTGAAATGATGTCGGAAATGCTGAAGATGCTAAACCAAACGAAGCTGAGGAAACCGAATGGGAGCTTCCTAGGTGTTACGGGCAAAAAACGAGAGGAGAAAGAACGTGAGAGCATGGCCATATGCGAAATTGTTACGTCTTGCGCAACAATTTTGTTTTGGCTAGTTCTCCTTCGTTACAACTCCGAATTTGGATCCATTTGAGGAAACGGATTTCTATCGAGATGAACTTCAATTATATGTTTTAAAACATTTCGTGTTATTTTGCACAAGCCAGCGATAGTGCACCCCAGCGACCGCTGGCGCGTGAAACATGCGGTTTTCTGGACGATTTAACGAGGAAAAACATATGTATTGTTCATTCCAACAGATCCATCTCAAAAAACTCACTCTTAGAATATACTAGGACTTGTAATTTACTTTGGGAAGAAAGATTAAGGTGGAGATCGACTGCTCCATCCACGTAGTGTAATCATTAGTAAGTAATTCAAGTTGATTTCTTATGTGATGATTATATAATTGGATTGGTTAGTTGAATCTCCACTATGGTTTAAACTTCTAATTGATTGTTGATGTTTTTTTATTCATGCTTGTTGGTGAGATTGTACTTGTTTAGTTGAATCGTTTGATCACTGTTTCAATTCCTTAGATGCTAGTTGAGGTCGATGGACAATCCCAGTGTCAGATCATGGTCTAATCAACATCGATTGGAATTGGAAACGTATAAATTGAGTATTAATTTATCTATCTAGGAATTCTTAATTGTGTGGCTTAAATACGAAAGTTGAAGTCACAATTTGATTAGGAATACGAAGGTTAGTAATTAGATAGCTTTTGAGAATTCTCAATTAGTGAATGGATGCATGAATGAATCGTGGCATGTGATGATCGAAGTAGATGTTCAAATCCTATAGCCTTATTTCGAATCCCCTTATTTTATTTACTATTTGGTTCTTTAATTTTAGCTAAGACTTTGAACTGTATTTTGATAGAATATTTAGGATATTTAATTGTTGTTCTCTAGCACTTTAACTAGGAAGCCCTGCTAAATCTTCCACGAGATTCGACTAGGGTCAGCTCACTACAAATTATAGGCCTCGTTTAATTGCGAGAACTTAGACACACGTTTTGGTTGAACATTAAACCTGCAAACCTAGAAGGAAATTTATTTCGTCCATCATGGACATTTGATACTTATTCTTCATCAGATCAACAAACTTATCACACAAATAAACATATTGAGAACCAAAAATGATATCATCAACATATATATGTACTAAAAGGATATGTTCTTTGACTTTGATGATAAATAGTGTCTTGTCACTGGGCCTCTTCTGAATCCAGACTCTAGCAGAAAGGTTGACATTGTTTCATACCAAGCTCTGGGAGCTTGTTTTAACCCGTAGACAGCTTTAACTAATCTATATATTTTCTGGTTTGGATCTTCTTCTTCAAATCCAGGTGGATGTTCGACTTACACTTCTTCTTCCAATATTCCATTCAAAAATGCACTTTTTACATCCATCTGAAAATTTTTGAAGCGTTTGTGTGCTGCATAGGCTAAGAACAGTCTGATAGCTTCTAGTCGAGCAACTAGAACAAATGTTTCATCGAAATCTATTTCTTCTTGCTGACTGTACCCTTTTGTCACTAATCTAGCCTTATTCCTTACTACTTCACCGTTCTTGTCTCGTTTGTTCTTGAATATCAATTTCACACCAATAACTCCTTGGTGTTTAGGTCGATCTACTAAGTACCAAACCTGATTCCTCTTGAACTCGTTCAACTCCTTTTGCATGGCCACTATCCAATCTGTATCTTGTAGTGCTTCATGGACATCGACAGGTTCAATATGAGATAGGTAGCAACTTGGCAGTGCACTCTCTCCATGCATTCTCCTAGTTCTTACTTGATCTGATAGGTTCCCAACAATAAGTTCTGGAGGATGATCTTCAATCCATTTTCTTCGTTTAGACATTTTAGCTTCTAAAATTTCAGGTTATGCCTCCTCCTCGGGGTTCTCAAACTCTGGATGCATTTTGGGATAAAAAACAAATGGATTATCATTATCAATGTTTACATTTAGATTAGGATTAGAAGGGTTACTGTTGATCTCATTTGAGATATCTTGTTGTTCTGTCTCAACAGATCGTGTTCTGTCTCCTTTTGTCGAGTGATCTTGTTTAGCAAATTTGGTAGTTTCTCCATAGTTTCCTTTTTCTTAAACAAAAATGCAACCGAAGTGAATCGTGAATAATCATCAATAATAACCAAGGTGTACTTTATACCGTTGATACTTAATAGCGTTACAGGGCCAAATAAGTCCAAATGCATAAGTTTCAGAATTCTGCTTGATGAGTGAGTTGCCTTGCTTGAGAATGATGACTTGGTCTACTTCCCAGCTTGACAAGCTTCGCATATATGATCTTTATCATATACTTGGTTCGGTAAACCTTCAACCAATTTCTCTCTTGCAATTTTGTTGATAGATTTGAAATTAAGAAGGCTAAGTTTCTTGTGCCATAGCCAGCTTGTTTCTGAGATTGACTTGGTAACAAGACAAATTTCAATGGTTTTCTCCCATTGAACAATATACAACCTATCCTGTAGTTTTTCGGTAAGAAGAGTTTCATCTCCTTCCTTGTTCTTCACAAAGCAGTTGTTAGCATAAAAAACAATACCATTACCATTAGAGCAAAACTGACTAACAGAAAACAAGTTATGACTTAGACCTTCAACGTATGAAACATTGGTAATGGTGGTCTTGCCAATTTTGATGTTACCATATCCTCTGGTGTATCCTTTTGAGGTACATCCAAAGGTAACATGTGGTCCTTCTCGTTAAACATAATCTAATAGTAGACTTCTATCACACGTCATATGCTTTGAACATCCGCTGTCTATTATCCATATTGATCCTTTTGCAGCTTGACTCATTCTTGAGCTTTTCCCAACCTGCAATTACACAGACTTAGCAACCCATCTAGACATGGGTTCTTTGTTAGTACCATATGTTCCCTTTGGAACCTAGATAAGATTAGCACAAGGAATAAATTCATAGTTGGTGATATGTCTTCCTTATTCATCAATGAACCTAGTACTTTTATAAGATGATCTGCTCCTCTTCTGCTTATTCAGCTTCTTTTGAGGAGTGTTAGTGTTCTGGACATTTGAACTTATCTTCTTCTCCTGTTGTTGATGGATAGTCGATTGGTTCTTGTTAGCAATCTGTCCCTTAGGTTGATAGTAGCGATTGTGACTTGTCTTCTTCATCATAATAGCTTGAGGATGTTTCTCTTTTTTTTCAAATTAATCACTTGATCTGGTATAGCGTTATGTTCCACAACAAAAATTGATTTTGAATTCTCTTTGTTGTCATTGAATCCAAGTCCATTTCCAAGAGAATATTTATTCTGCATTTCAAGAATCATGGTTTGTCTCTCTTCTCTTTTGTTCATTTCTCTTTCATGCTCTTGACTTTTCTTGAACTTTTCTTCACAAAGTTCATTCCTCTTTATCAGGTCTGCAATTTTAGCATTGAGAGAGTAGATTTCCTAATCCTTGATCTTGATTTGATTATGCATCTTCAATTCTTGATATGTGGTTCTTCTACTTATTTCTTCAAGAGCTTTGATTTTGATTCCCAATTTATCGTTCTCCTTAAAGACCGTTTGGAACATCTTTTCAAGTTTTGCATGATCCTTCAAAACTTGACTAATCTTTTTCCAAGATATCTCTGCTTCATCTTCATCACAAAAATCATAGATAGGTTTGTTAGACATTATGGAATTATGAGAGTTTACCTCGTTTTGATCAAGGACATTGTCTATTTCCATAAAGCATTCATCTCAATCCTCTTCTTGTTCATTAGCATAGAGTGCTTCATAATTGTCAGAGGAACTATCAGATAGGTGACTTGAACTTGAATCCTCTTCTGCCAACATGGCTTTCCGTTCCTTCTTTAAACGTCGATCTCTTTTTGCTCTTAGTTCTTCTCTTTGACCTTTTGTAAGATCAGGATAGTCCATTTTGAAGTGACTTGGTCTACCAAAACCAAATCAAGTGTATTCTGAAGAGTTAGAATTAGATTTATAACCAGATTGTTTTACCTCACTCTTCTCTTTTGATCGATCTTGGTTCCCGTTCGTATGGAATTGGTTTCTTCTATTCTCTCTGTAGAATTTCTTGTATTTGTTGGATTTTGTTTTAAGTTTCTCAATACGTTTGACAATCATAACATAGTCTTTTAAAAGTTTATCTGTTGAGAAAGCTTCCACATCAGAACTGGGCTGCTCCTTTTTTTGTCAATGTTTCTTAGAGTGATCTGTTTCTCTGCTAGAAGAGGAATTTGTTCCATGAATACGTTTAATATCACATTCATTACCTGTCGGAAGATCAAATAGTGCTTCTGTAGTGAGTCTGTTGAAATCTTGTCTCACAGAATGTACAGTAGAGTAAATATCCTAGCTGGCTAGTAAAACTCGAACAACTTTGAGATTCTTCTCTTTGAGTGTATTTGTCTTTCTTTAAGGCTGAAACTTCATGTAGGATCTCCATGAACCTTGTCTTCACCTCCTCTATTGTTTCACCTTACATCATCTTGAATTCGTCAAATTTGTTGCAGGCGATTGACAACTTATTCTCAATCATTTTTTTAGATCCAAGACTAAGTTCCCGTAGAGTACCCCATATCTCCTTAGCTATATCCAAATTGTAGATCTTTGTCAAATATATTTCTTTGACTGTGCTTAATATAATGCCTTTTGTAAAGTCATCTAGATTGACTTCTCTTCTTTCTTCAGCAGTGTATTTCCTGGGATCTTTAAGTACTTGCACAGTAACCACTCTAGCATTGGGTCCAGTTCTTTCTTGTACTACTGTTTTCTCTTCATAGATTGTCAGTGGAACTTCTTCAATTACTTTCCACATGAGGCAGTGATGAGCTTCGAGACACATTTTGAGTCTGAAGCTCCATTCCTTGTAACCTCAAATTGAGAAGTCCTCACATACCTTGACATCATAAGCTTCCAGAATAGCATATAATATGCAAGTGAATGAAAAAAGTTTTCCTAGATCTATTCAAGTTGACCACGCAGTTGTTAACCTTGTGAAACAGATACAGTGGTCAGTTGAACCACTGCTCTGATGTCACTTGTTGGTCCCGGAAGAGCAAGGTTTGATATATGGGGGGGTGGGGGGGGGGATTACACCAAATAACAACTTTTCAACTTTACTTGATAAATTATTAAGAGAGGTAAGGTTTACTCGCTGGGAGATTGCTTAGAATAACATATCAGGTTAACCACCAGGTTGACTCGATCTGTCCAACCAGATTCTCTCTTTAAGTGAGTTACACAAACAATCTTTCACAAAAATGATCAGTGGAGCTCGAGCTGTGTAGTGTGTGGAATATGGTGGATTTAGTTGGTTGCTCTTTTAATGAAAAACCTTGTTTAAAACTTAACCAACTATTATTAGATATAGATTAAAACAATGATGATGATTGTGCAAGTGCAGGGTTAGTGAACCAAAAAAACTGAAAATAAAAGATGCTGAAAGTAAATCACACAGTTGTTTTTACTTGGTTCAGGAAACCCCCTACGTCCACGGTCCAATCAAACTGATCGGAAATCCACTACTAGGATACTCTCGCTTCTTTATACTTGTTGAGTATAAGCCACAAACTCCAGTCAAAACTAGACGGAAGTTCGTGCATGAATACGGTCGTGTCCCTTACAACTTACAGATAAATCTGCTATAATTCCTTCACGTTAATCCACTTAGAAAACCACTAATCTAGTAAAGAAATTTCTCCCCTCGATAAGACAAACTTGAATATAGTATGGCTAAGAAATCAGTGTTCATGAACGGCCTCCGAATGGAATCTGGAGTTGAAATCTGGTCATCAAAAGCTTCAAAAGTTATTGAGAATTCTGGGCAGAGTAACAACTCTTTAAACTTGATGAATTACTTGTGTATTTCTCCAAACTTTGTTCGAGGCTTTAATAGGATCAAAATTTTGAATTCTGGCCGTTGGTTGATTGGCGAGCATTGAATGCTTGATTGTCAATCTAGGATCTGATTCCTTAATTACACCCTTCTTGCCTTGTAGAGAAAGATTCAAGATCTTCCTTAATTGATTGACAAATCTTGATTGATCTCCTTTCTTCTTTGAAGATATGATGACGTGGCAGATGGGATGAAATATCTCTAAATTCATCAGGTGTCGCATTGTATACTAGATGACTTATGATAGATTAGATCAATAAGTAAAGATTGGGAGACGCATTGTATACCCAAATTTTACTCGTTCTGTATACTAGTGATCTGGTCTAGATGTGCTTCTTCAAAGTGATTTGGTCCAGGTGTTCCTTTAAGGTGATATGGAGTTCTGCTTCCAACAAGTTTGCTTGAGTGCTTCCGATTTCCAGAAGACTAATCTAGCATAGATGACTTCTATAAGGTAGACCACTTTAGAGGTGTTCTGGTCCTTTTACAAAAAATGTCATCATCTAATCTGGTCTATAAGGTTGGCTTTCTATATATAAGGTTTCATAAGATAACCTTTTCTTTACAATGTACCAACGATTAGAAAAGAATTTCAAGGCTTGCTTCTCTATCATGTTCATCGACTAAGGAGTGATCTCCCTGTTACATGTAGAGCAAGCTGATTCTAATAAACAGAACGAAAGAATAAATCGAAGTGTTGTTTCGAAAGATCATCATCAAAACCAATCCGTGAGAGTTCCCAACACCCCAGCAGTTGAAGTATGATCATGTGTGGTACTTTGGCTCGAGTTTCAGCTTGCCCAAGGGGTTTCGCGCATAATCTTGTCTCTCTCATATGAGGATCTCCAACTCGACCTACAACCTGCCATTCATACTTGTGTCCTCCCAAACACGATCAACACAAAATAAAGGAAAAATACTCGATTTAGACCTAAAACAAGACACAAAAGAGCACAAAAAATGGGCTTGTCAACTACAAATTAATAATCTTTTGAACTTCCAGTTCTGATTGATTAGTACTTGGATTTAAATAGTGAAGATTCTTTTCCTTCCATGAATTTTCCGACATTTTGTTAAATTGGGCTCTTGTCTCTCCCTAATGTCAAAAAATGATCTTCATCAAAAATGCAATCAACATACAAGGCATATAATTAATCCCCAGTCATGTGTTCAAGTAATTTAATAATAGACGAAGATTCATAACCCACGTATATCTAGGGATGACAACAGGGCGGGTTCTGCTTTCCCACCCCCATACTCGTTTCATAATTTCATCTTCGTACCCGCCCCATTACCCAAATCGAGAAGGTGTCAGGACGGGTATTACCCGGCAGGGGAGGGGTCCCCATCCGGTACTTGTTCAATAATAAAATTTTTATATACACAAGCATATTAAAAACTACTCCCTCCGTCCCATTAAGCTTGACACAATTCCCTTATTTGGACGTCCTACTAAGCTTGACACATTCCTAAAATAGTAAAAGTTATCCCTTTAAAATGGTGTAGACCCTACCACCTTTATCACTCTTACACTAGTTTATACACTCTCCTTAATAATCGTGCCCAAAAGTTTTGTGTCATGCTTATTGGGACGGAGGGAGTATTACATTAAACATAAAACTTCTAGAAGCTTTAAAATATATTATAGCCTCATAATTTTCAAATGTAACTAATACAAAATTTCTAATTCATTAGCTAAACTTTTAAGTGTGATTATAAAAAAATATAGGTGGGTAATATTATCGGGGCAGGTACCTATATACCTGTACCCAACCCGAGACGGGTATAAGATTTAAAACCCGTACCCCTCCCCGCCCCTAAAATTTTGTACCAGTACCCACCCTATTAGGGTCGGGTATGTGCGGGTAGCCGGGTCCACAGATAATTTTGACATCCCTACGTATATCCCAAGTTTGTATTGGAGTATAAACTCCACAACAAAATATTCACATATGGGAAATGTTTTGTTCTTTACCACGTACTAATTGTATGGGGGAATAGAAGTTGGTCGGATTTGCAAAATTGCATGATCCAACAAGAAATAAGTAAGTTGGAATGTTGTAGCAATGGTCTAGATATTAGTTTTAAACGTTTAATTAATGATTAAGCCGAACCATTTTTAGTGTGGATATAAGGAACAAGATATTCGACTTTGATACATAGTGAGGAGCAATAGTCATCAAATGATTTGGATGTGAATTCACCAGCATTACCTATTCGAATTGATTTTCATTATAGCGAATTGAAATTTAGTTTTTTCATTAATTATATCCTATTAATTATGTTTTTGAATTCAGGAATGCTGGACTGCCGATCCCTCAATTTATAGCGAAATTTTACAGCCGAGAAGCGTGGGCAGCAACCTATAGAGTACAGATTGCACGTGTACCTCATAAGAGTACTTGGGATCTACCGGCCGATGTGGCTAATGTGAAAGTGTTGCCGAATAAAGCTATAAGAATGCCTGATCGACCGAGACTTAGTAGACGTAGATCAGGAGGTGAGACATCAGGAAGAAGAAGTAGATGAAGTCGAAGATGCCCTCATTGTGGCATGACAGGACATTCTGGTTCTGATTGCCCTCAGTTAGAGGATGATTATTAATTGTGTAATTGGTACTATTTGGATATGATTATTAGTACTACTATTTATTAATTAGAAAACGTACATTTATAATAATAATTGGAACTATTGATCAATATATAAAAAAACATTAAAAGTGCATTAATTTTTCAAAAAATTATACGTTTAAAATGTCACAAAGACTAAAAATATGTGTATCTAAAATTTTACGATACAATTTAACATGTTTATTGCCCCACGCGATCGTTGGGAATCCATTAATCTGTCGCTCGACGGTCATGCAAGCCATTGGACCGCAACTGTGACTATCTGTCTGATGGAATTGTCGGACATCTTCAGCAAGCTTCCATGTGAACGGCTCATCAGTACAAGCGACGTTCTGCCTGTTCTTCATATAATATCCAGAACACTTCATCACTATTGGAAGACCATAATACAATGGCCTCAACGCTTTGATCCGAGAATTTTGAACTTCTTCACTAATATTCCGAATATTAGAGTCGTACAACGTCAATGTACGACTCGGCAAATTAGCAACCACAACAACAAAGTGATGTTGAACACATATAGGAAAAATCACCTGAAATAATAAAACTTGCATATTATACATATAAATTAAAAAATATAAACATGCATATACTACATATTCATAATTAAATAAATTAAATAAACATGTATATTAAATTAATATAAACATGCATATTATAATTAATATAAACATGCATATTATAATTAATATAAACATGCATATCATAATTAAATAAATTAAATAAATAAAAATGAGAAAACATACTTCTGTCGCGTTCCGCCACTCTATACACGTAGATCCCGATCTTTTCCCATGAATGACCTCCAACAACCCAATGGTTGGCACCCAGTTGAGGGATATGTAACTCTCGACCAAAAACCATCGCTCGAATTGGATCCCTTTTTTCGTCATATCAGCGAGACAATCGTCATACTCACACTCCATTTTCGTCTACAAAATCAATATTATTTAGTTAATAACTTACAAATAATAAAATTAGTAATATTCAAATATTATCAAGTTAATAACTTACAAAATAATCGGTGTTGCAAATGACGGTTCTCCCCTTCATTTGATCGGGATAAATGTAGTCTCCACGTATCAATCTCGACTAAAGTGCCATCATATACAGGTCGACCGTCTGTAAAAAATGAATCATAGAAAATTAAGCCAAAAGTAGTAATGTCAAATAAAACTCGACTTTATAGGTTATTTACCTCCGTATAGTAGTCTTGCTTGAAGTCCATAATCTCTTTGAACCATCCAACAGTCAAAGGATACCCACTCTCGATGGTATTCACTGAATTATTCCGAGACATCTTTATAAAGCGTTTGAATTTTTGAACTGTCTCGTCATCTGGATAAACAGGCTCCTGTGGAGGCTCGTATTGAAGTTCTTCTACGAAGAACTCCTCCAAGGGCACAAAATCACTATTAATGTGCCCCATCGCGGGTAACTTTAAATTAATAACGTAAAATTAGAAATCTAAAATTGAACATGATAAAATAATAATAAATTAAAGTGAAAACACAATAAAGTTACCTCTTCGGGTTGAAAAGAAGATGTGGAGCTAGCATACGACATCGACGAGCTAGCATACGGCATCGGCGGCGCACATGATACTCCGGACTAGGGAATATCTAATCCGAATGCTCGAACCAAGTCCTCGGCAGCTGAAGTGTAGACCGAACTCGAGCTAGGGGGTATGACAACATCTGTGTATATCGGCTTGGGCATCTGTACGGAGAAGCCACCGCTGCAGTATGGAAACTGCTCCGGGTACGACCCTATCGTGGTAAGCTGCTCGGGGAACGTGGAAGATGGTCGAGCCGAGTCATCAGCAGCTGCAGCATAGGATGGACGAGCCGAGTCATCAGCAGCTGCAGGATAGGATGGACGAGCCGAGTCAGTAATCGGCGGGCTACGTCTCCGAGTATCTACGACCGGTGAAATCCGTCGTGACGTGCCACACATCATCTTCTCGACCAGACCCGTCATCCACTTCTTCATCTGATCGAACCAGGAATCGATACTCCTCTCGATCTGGTCAAACCGAGAATCAATGTGCGTGTGCAACTGCCTCTCTAATGCGGTGAGATTGGACCGTCTAATGCGTCCCACATCATCGGTGGAACGTCTCGGTGCACGAGGACCTCCACTGCTGCTGGAAGATGAATCAGTGGGAGGTAGTCGGGCATGCTTCCCCCTGTCCAGACGACATCGGGGTGGTCTCTCTGCCGGCTCGCTCGGCTGGGATATCTCCTCATCCACTGAATATCCCGATCTCTGTGTAGATCGAGTACCGTGAACCTCCTCGATCACAACAGGTCGTGTCGGCTGTCTAGCACAACGCACCTCGACTGGATTCCTCGCAACAAGACTCGTCAGTGGAGCATACTGCACCGAGATCGGATTCGGGCACTGGACAGACAGTACCCACGGTAGATCTCTCTCGTCCTCCTCAAGATCTAGGTTGGTCATATCATATACCTGCATCAAACACGAGCATTGTAAGAACATTAATTAACAAATACAATATCAAATATAAATTAATAAGCATCTAATTATTAAATTACCTCCAAACCCTCGTAGAACTCGTGCAACTCATGTGTATCCGGGCTCTTCTGGAAATTCCATCGCAGGCATCTCGGATACAGTCCGTCGCCTCCACGGGGCCTACCGACGACCTCTCCCAACCCGAGAATCACCTCGAACCCCCATATCATCAATGCCCATGCCGGACCGTAAAAGTGGTACTTCTTGTTGTCCGGCATCTTCCTCACATAGTTCCGGAGGATCTTGTATGAGTACGCACCACAATGATACCGGTAGAATCTCTCCGTGTCATCGGCTAGTGCCCAAAGCCACGGGAATGCTACCCTCTGGCCGTCATATCCAAAGACGAATATATAGGCCACGAGGACGTGGGCGACGCCGAGGTAGATATCGTCATCGGCTCCGGGGATGCGTCTTCCGCTCTTGAAGTGGTTGACCAAGTCTGTAGCGGTCATACGAAGATCACCGCCACACGCGATCCGAAACAGTCGTATGCGGCTCGGGTCACAAGGGGCAGTACTATCGAAATTCGACACCCCGAATCTCAAACTCGTGATCAAGGCGAAGTCCCGCGCGTGTACTGCACATCAGATCCGTTGATGTGGAACCAAATACCCCGCACCGAGCAGATAGCACGGCAAGCGAGGCTGTGTATCGCCTGGGAAGATAGCATGCCCGATGTCCATCCGATAAAATGGCCAAACGGCCCGTTCCGAAACCTCTCGAGCAGCTCATGGCCCCCGACCTCGATAAGTGTGTCCCTGACAATCTCTAACCGGCCAACCCTATAGTATGTGTTCACCTGCGATACCCGATTCACTGATTCGGGCCGACGGTACCACGGACGCTCCGATTCCTACAAAATTTAAACATTTAATTAGACATGAGACACATTATTGAAAATAAAAATATTAATATACAGATTAATCAAACAACCGGTGGCTAATTATGAACGGAGAGCATCCACCGGTTGGCACATATAAACACTCAGTATATATTCTCCTATCTAAAAGTCGTACAACCGGTGGCACAAGTGTGCTAGAATGCATCCACCGGTGGCGTGCTATCACCGCCGGTGGATGGAGTTGTGCCACCGGTTGTGGCATAAACGTGACGTAAATATGATTTCAAACTATATTATGTAAACAACGGATGAAAGTATTCAACTTAGAACACACATACGTTAAAACAGTCGTATATTGGGGAAAAAATGAGATTTTCATACGGTTGTAGATGCATTGTGTTTCAACCGTATGAATTGTGGTGAGGATTACCTGAATATGTTGGGGAATTTCCTCATCGGAGTTGGCCATTGCAGCTTCGGAATGGGGCTGTGTTGAGCAACCGGTGGTGGAGATGGCGGTGGAAGGAGGGTAACCGGTGGTGGTTATGGAAGAAAGAAGAAGATGAAGAAGAGAGGTGAGAGGAAATATTGTGTGTACCGTTAACTTTGTTGAATTTTAGGAAAAAGTGAGACAAATTTTGATCACTTTTGATAAAATAGGTATTTTTTACATGTTACTTTACATTTTGGTTATATTTAACATACAAGTTTTATGTTTTGGGTAATTTTAATTTTTACCCATATTTTAATATAACACCTAAAGCAATATAATAAGTAACGAGCCCAATATGTTTTTCTTGGCAAGCCTATAATTTTGAGCTCAAGTTAAAATTGTTTGTATGTGTTGATTAATTATAGTATTTTATTTAAAAAATGAATGAGTGATCTTTAATTAATTACTCAACTCTTGGAGAGTTGAGCTTTAAATTTTTAGAGATATTACAATAAGTTCTTATTTACTCATTAGTGAACATCCGATAAAGTGAGCTGAATAATTTGCTAATAGCGATTTAATTCTTAGGATTTTGATTTTCATTTAATTATTGCACATTATTTCATCCAAAAAAGGAAAAACTGTTTCAACTACATTAAGCATAATATAATTCACATTTTTATGAAAAAAAAAACATTAGAATTTACAACTTACAAGTGATCAAGATCTTTGTAATAATACGCCTACCGGTATTACTTAATAAAATTGTTTATTAGTGACATCACTTTAGTTATATTAAGAAATATATTACAAATTTATTGTGTGTTTAGGTGTAACAAGATTAGTGATATTAAAATATGTATTTATATACTTTTTTCGTATAAAAAGTATAAGTAATTTTATTACATTAAAAAAAATATAGCAATTTTTGTGAAACTTAATTATATTATTAAAAAAAAGTATATTTAAAAGTGTTATATATAGGTTTGGAAGTTCGGTGCGGTTCGGATAACTGAAATACAATTTGCAGTTAACCGAAATCGAATTCACCAAAATATACTATCCGAAACTGAACTGAATTTTCAATTTTGGTTATCCGAACCGTTCGGTTAGTCGGATCGGTTATCCGAATATCTGAAATTACTGATTTTTTAATAAAAAATTTAAAATAAAAATAAAAATAAAATAAAAATTAATATTAATTATATTTTTGTTTTAAATTTTGTAATAAATATGGAATAATTATTAAATAAAAAATATGAATATATAAATAAATATTAAAAATATAAATTTAATTTTAAAATAAAATATATAATTTTAAATTCAAATTTTTGTTATTTCGGTTATTCAGTTATATTCAATCGGTTATCGGTTATATCTGATAACCGATCCGCTATTTGAAAATTGCAGTTATCGGATATCATCGGTTATCCGTTCGGATAGTTGTTATTCGAAATAACCGATCCGAACTTCCGGCCCTAGTTATATACTTTTATGACACATGGTGTGACATTATATTTTTCTTATTACATTTTTATTGTAGTAAATATTGTAACCATGCTTGTGTGGTATAATGATAAAAGACTTATTGGGACCTTAAATTTACATCTTTAATTACCACAAATTTTTTGATATACTTTCTTTTATGACACCCATAATAATTATTTATAAGATATTGTAGTTTTATTTAATTATAATTATAAATGTGACAATTCATATCAAAATAATTTGTTGTAAGGAATTAAAGATTCAAACTTGTGTTTATTGTGATGTCATTTTAAAAAGAAAGAACGAAGTACCTCGTACATTTTGTATTGGTATTGCTTTACAAACTAGAATGATAATTAATTATGTTAAGAAAAATGAATGGCGTTGCCAATATTTATTGCAGTGGGGAATATTAGTGTCGTTTTGTCAACAACTTATGCAAACGAAACTTTGTTGACACAATCATTGTTCCTATTTAACACCATCCGCCAATCATTATACATAATTCCATTCAACCATATAACTCAAACTATTGTAATCAAGAATAATAATAATACACTACAAAAAAACATTAAACTGGTGACGGAATGGACGACGGAATGATATTCCGTCGTCCTCTAGCGACGGACTGGCGACGGAATACAACAAATTTGGCTAACAACGGACTGACGACGGACTAGCGACTGTTTTTTTGGTGCCCAGTCCGTCGTCCCACCCTATTTATCGGGCAGCAGACCATTTCGCGAAACAGAACACTCACAGCGCCTACATTGTCTCTTCTCCGGCGATTTGAAGCGAATTCCGGCGATTCCAACCTTCCACCGGCCAAAGCAACCCCAGGTATGTGTATTAGTTCGATTTTCCTTCCCCCTTCTCTTAATCTCGACATTTTTGTAATTAATTGTATCCGTTTTTGTTCCCGGAGAAGCACCACCTTTTCCTCCGCTTCTGTCGCCGCCGCCCAGCCACCGCCGTTGTTTCTGCCGGCCAGCACCTCCACAGGTATGTTATTTCCATTTTTTTTTAATTTTGTTAATTATTTGATAATTTTGATTAATTATTTTGTGAATTGTTGTTTAAATAAGTTAATTATTAAATTAGTGTTAATTGTGGTTAATTGTTAAATTAGTATGACTTTTAGTTAATTGTTAAATTAGTGTTAATTGTTGTTAATTGTTAATTGTTTGATAATTGTAGTTTGAGTTTTTAATTAAATTAGTGTTAATTATTTGTTAATTAGTATAGGTTTAATTAAATAGTTTCATTATTTAATTAGTTTAATTAATTTTTTAAATAGTTTTTAATTTAATTAGTTTAGTTATTTAAATTAGTATTAATTGATTGTTAATTATATGAATTTACTTAATTTGTTAAATTGTTGAAATAGGTTAATTGTTTAATTTGTTTATATTGTTAAGTAATACTATAGGTTATTGTTTATATTGTGTTAATTGTTTAATTATTTTAATTGTTTAATTAGTTAATTAGATTAATTATTTAGGTTATGGTTTAATTAGATTAATTAATTAATTATGGTTTAGTGTTTAATTAGATTAATTAATTAGATTATGGTTTAATTAGGTAATTTAATTGTTAATTATGTAATTAGTTTATATTGTTAATTAATATTATATAGCTATCTAGGTTTAATTACTTTATTTACTTTAGTTTAATTTTTAATTAGTTAATGTCATCTATAGTTAATTTGATAATGTCGTGTAATTAAGAATATGGTTGAATTAACTAGGGTTATAAGTTTGAATAATTGATTATGTTTAATTGGCTTTCTTGAATTAATTAGCGTTAGTTTGAATAATTGGTTAGTGTTATAATTGTTTAAATAAGTTAATTTTATAGTTAATTATTTAATTAGTTGAGAATGTTAATTAATATAGGTTTAATTAATTAATTTAATTGTTTAATAAGTTATTAATTTAGTTAGTTTAATTATTTAATTAGTTTAGATTGTTAATTAGTATATATAAGATAGTTCCCAACTAGTATATATAAGATAGTTAGTTTAATTATTTAATTAGTATATATAAGATAGTTTAGATTGCTAATTAGTTTAATGGTTTATGTTAATTATAGTTTAATAGTAATTATAGTTTAGATTTTTTATTAGTTTAATTTAATTGTTAATTAGTTTATGTTAATTAGAATTTAATTACTTTAATTAAATTTGTTTAGGACCCGCCTTTCGCCTTTTGCTGCCTTACAGACGGTTCCCTAATTCGGCGTCGCCTCCTTCGGTGAAAGGTAATTGTTTAATTTAAT
The DNA here is from genome assembly GCA_026898415.1 of Leonotis leonurus. Lineage (NCBI taxonomy): Eukaryota > Viridiplantae > Streptophyta > Magnoliopsida > Lamiales > Lamiaceae > Leonotis > Leonotis leonurus. Next base: position 420,552 of record JAPKLX010000197.1, on the reverse strand, counting down.
TAGTTAATTAGATTAACTTAATATGTTTACTTAATTGTTCAATTACTCTAACCAAAGTGAATATTGAAATAATTTAGTGTTTAAATTGTTAATTAGTATTAGTTAATTTGTTAATTGAGCGTTAGTTTAATTATATGTTTAAATTATTTAATTAGGGTTTCTTCAATTACGCCTGTCGCCTCCCGACTCCTCTCTCAGCCTTTCCGAGCCGCCTTCTGTCGTTCCGGCGCTCTCTACTTCGGTGAAAGGTAATTAAATTATAGTAATGTACTTATTTAATTACTTAGGTTAATTAAATGTAAATAATTAGGTAATTAAATATATTTGGTTAGACGTAATAAATTGTTTAGGTCAAGTTTGTTTAAGATTATTAATTATCTTAATTTAGATTAATGTTGTATTTATATATATATATATATATATATTATGACATTGGGATAGACATAATTAATTTCTTAAGGATCTTCTCCCTTTGGGATAGATTTTGATTATGTCTTAAGGATCTTCTCCCAATATGTGTAATATTATGTTGTGGTGGTTTGATGAGATGCATGTGTTGTGATATTTTAATTATTATGTACGAATGTTTTGATCATGAAATGAATGTTGAGATATTTTCATGATTGTGTCAGCTGGCTGTTTTGATTATGTTTAGTGATATGAGATATTAATTTGGATGCAATCAACTGCAAATCTCAAAAAATGACCAAATTAAATGACCGAAAATAACCAAATGCAATCAATTGTGTTGGAAACCTTTTTGATGATTGTGGAAATCATTATTTATATGTTTTTATTTATATGTTTTGATGATGCGAAACCATATTATATATGCATAATATTAAATCTTCACATTTAAAAGAAACAACACTTTGATGTTTTGGAAACCAGGTAGTCATTGTCATCTATTAAGGAATATCTTAAGTGTAATAGAAGCAGATCGTTTTTAGTGTATAAATAACGATCTGACTTATTCTTGTAAAAGATATCCTGGACACAATGATTGCTAGAATAACAAGTGTTTCCTCAATGTAAAGCAGCCAGCTCCTCATATAGTGAGCAGATCGTTTTTT